>CABEGB010000017.1:0-72286 GCA_901521435.1 Crematogaster levior
CGCAAAAATAAAAACATGGGAATGTGTGCCATCAGTAATGCAATGCAATAAAATGCAATAGAAAGATAAAGATTGGGAAGGTACACCGCAGATATAAGAAATGCCAATTTAAACTTTAAGTCTATCTTTCGATTAACATTGTTTTTGCCGCAGCCACATTTTCTTCTGAGATTTTGCAGCCGTTAATGAACTTCTCATAATATCAGTGGCAGCCGCAGGTAAATCTGAATTCTCACCATCACCTAGTGTGTACAGAAGACAAATGGTCAACATAATATTGTTAGTATTCATTATTGGCCTTTTACCAGAGTTACAAACTCTTTTTGTTGACCTGTCAGTATCACGATAACGTAATATTACAGCACCGAAGACATTAAACAGCGGTGTGTCAGTTAACTTCACAATACTGTTCCCAAATTGGGAATCTTTATCTTCAAAAACGAAGGTTGATCTCGCACGATAAATGTGAAAGGACAGCAGCAATCATTTTGTCAAACTGCTTCGAGTATTGGTTTGCTTCCGGAAGTTCAATATTTTCTTTGTTTTGAGACACTGACAGCCAATGCCGGTTTTGTTAGACATTGCTTGTATGGCCGACGGTAACGTCCAAACAAGGGCAATATTTTAAGTTCTGCCTTTCGAGTTATTGTTCGCGGTCCTCAATAATCACGAAAACATATTTTGTCAAATATACTCTGAAAATGATGGAAAATTGGCAGGGAATGATGGTTTTGCTCACCAAATCATCTTCTTCTTCAGCATATACCACCAGCTTGCAAGTTCGAAACCAATTGGTTCAAAATCACATGCCTTTGGCTTAGCACGCCCGGTTGATCACCATAAATATAAGAGCACAATATTAGACCATAAACTGGGTTGCGTATCTTAACGACTGCGAGAACTTAAAATTAATTGGTATCAATGGTCTCTCATGACACAGTAGCACCATCAATACTACCATTGACAAATGTTTTTGATAATAATAATAACAGATAAGAGCAACATGCCTTTAAAACAATGCCAATTTTTATTCAGTACTTTTTGTCGCCAAGTCGTTCAGATTGTCATCACGAATGGGGTCTCGACTTCGAAGTGGTCTAGAAATCAACTTCGATCTCGACGCACCAGTTCTGCCTTCTTCCTCAACATGAATCCTCAGCTGCAAATTCGGTGATGATAAATAGAATAATATTTTCATTACAAGGGATCTCAGCGCCTCTCATTACCCGTATAAACAATGATTGTTGAAGAAAACAAGAAAAATACGTCCAAATAATCAAAATAATACTGTGAACTTCCGAATCTGACGGTAAAAGTAAAGCTATAACACAAAAAAATAATAATCAGCTATATACGTATACCAACAAAAAGTATACAAACGTTTTCCAGACATTTTTACTCTTGTCTCATCCTTTCCTGCATTCTTTCGCGCCATATAATGAGTGCTTTCCATTCGTATGACCAGTATTGACACAAGACCGTTTCATTGGCTGCTATAACTATCTCAAGATAATATTTAGCAAATGAAATGGCTCTGTGTTGCTATCAGTCAACCAAACGTAACGTTTAGGGTTCGTCTCCAATATAAAGCCTTCGGCACACGATACGATTTTTCGTACTGGATTGCTTACGTGAGCCAATAAGGATGCAGAATTTTAGATCAAGTGACTTAAAGCTTAATCCTAATTGGCTCACGTAAGCAATCCAGTACGAAAAATCGTATCGTGTGCCGAAGGCTTAAGCTGCGTTTTTCCTAATGCGTCGTTTACAATGGCAGCAAGAGTCTAACTATAAGAAGTAAAAGAAATTAACCAATCGCTGTCGAATATGAAAAGAATAATCGACTGCGATTAGTTAATTTCTTACTCCTACTTTTTATAGTTATACTCTTCCTGTCATTGTAGACGACGCGAATTTATCATATATTACTGGACCGCGGATTGCCTTATTTGCAGATTGTTGCCGAGTTGCGAAAAGCCGGAATTACCATAGGTTTAGTAAGCCCCAAGCCGTAAGAAATTAACTAATCATATTCGATTATTCTTCTCACATTCGACCGTGATTGACCAATTCCTTACGGCTTAAGGTTTACTACACCTATTGTAGATCCGTCCTAAAAGATTGATACTTCGTAATATTTATGCAAAATGAAGATGCTTCCAAATTATTATAAAGATACTTATCGAAAGTCAGTTTGTAATACTATGTCTATTACTCTAATATCTCTGTATCCTTTGGTAAGCTTAGCAAGATAAATATTTAATAGAGAGCAGGAAGCGAGATAAAAATGAACACACATATGATGCAGACAAAAAGTTAATTACTGTTAAATATTCAGTCGTGCCGAGAAGGTAATAATGTAATTGTAGCAGGGAAGTAACATTAGCAGTGGCAAATAACCTAAAAAATTCTGACAATCTCAAAAGAATATGGTATATCCCTCAAAAAGTATGTAATCTGTAGTAATGGTGTATTCTTTTTAATTACAAAACAGTAATCGCGTATTTCTGCACGTTATAGAGATAGAGGGTCCATACGCTGCTCGAACCCCTTCTTACTTTTTAATGTGTTACGTAGGACTGGAAGACAATGTAATGTTTATGATTTGAATATATATACAGCCTTGAGAAATTTCACATAGATGACATAAAATGACAATGTAGATAGATTATAAGACATGAAAGTGCCGGATTTTTAAATGAACATATGAAATTTGGGAGAATGCAGCACATTTACCGCTGTTGCTTGCAGGCACAAGCATTATCACATATAAGGGACATCAATCTTTCTCCTTCTCTCTCTTCTTCCTCTCTCTAACAATGTATCATTCTCCTTCTCTCTCTCTTTCTCTCACACACGTATGTCTGTCTCGTGTGCACACGAGAGTGTCAAACGTCCTTTAATCTCGCGATTCGGTTTCAGTTATGACAATATTTATCAAAGGCCAACAATGTTTCTTTCTTTTTTATACATAGTCAATCCATATTATTAAAGTATCTGTCATAAATTCTTTAGGAACATATATGATTCAAGTGCAACCGTTATGTTCTTTTTTCCAACTGTAGGATCCATTTTTCGTGTCGTTTAGTAGTATTAGAAAGTTTAAGGAAATTAGCATTTTATATAGCATAGGGGGGGCAGGGGAATGAATAAATGAATATACTAGCGAAATACACAAATCCACATTAATGTCTATTAAAAATCCAACCGTGCCGAGAATGTGACAATGAGAATGTAGCAGAAAAATAACACAGATTCGTGGCAACCCAAAAAAATGTAAATAAATAAAATAAAGTGTAAATATTAAGTATGCGCTAGTTATAGTGGCGGTGTAGATTCTTCAATTACAGAACTTTAACATATCTTGCTGCACATTACAAAGAGTTTAGAAGATTCCGTTATCGATAATAGTACTAATCCGCACGAAAAAGGGACTCTATATGGTTAAAAAAAAGGACATAACAGTTGTACTTAAATCATATATGTTCCTAAAGAATTTAATATAGATACTTTAATAATATGGATAAATTATGTATATAAGAAAGAAAGAAACATTGTTGGCCTTTGATAAATATTGTCATAACTGAAACCGAATCGCGAGATTAAAAGACGTTTGAAACTTTCGTGTGCACACGAGACAGACATACGTGTGAGAGAGAAAGAGAGAGAAAGAGGGAGAATGATACATTGTTAGAAAGAGGAAGAAGAGAGAGAAGGAGAAAGATTGATGTCCCTTATATGTGATAATGCTTGTGTGTGCAAGGGACAGCGGAAAACGTGCTGCACTCTCTCAAATTTTATATGTTTGGGTAAAAATCCGGCACTTTCATGTCTTATAATCTATCTACATTATCATTTTATGTCCTCTATGTTAAATTTCTCAAGAACGTACATATATTTAAGTACAGCTGTCATAAACATTAATTTGTCTTCCAATCCTATTTGACACATCAAAAAGTAAGAACAGGTTCGAGCAGCCTATGGACCCTCTATCTCTATAACGTGCAGAAATACGCGATTACTGTTTTGTAATTAAAAAGAATACACCATTACTACAGATTACATACTTTTGGAGGGATATACCATATTCTTTTGAGATTGTCAGAATTTTTTAGGTTATTTGCCGCTGCTAATGTTACTTCCCTGCTACAATTATGGGCCTTCTACAATAAGATATTAGTCGCAAGTCGTAAGCGAATAAACCAATCATAGTTGAATTTAGACAAGAATAATCAATATGATTGGTCTATTCGCTTACGACTTGCGACTAATATCTTATTGCAGAAGGCCCATTAGGCCTAGTCTACAATCAAGTCGTAAGTTGTTGTCGTAAGAAATTAACCAATCACAATTGAATATTCTTCTCTAAATTCAACTGTGATTGGTTAATTTCTTACGACAACGACTTACGACTTGATTGTAGACCAGGCCTTACATTATTACCTTCTCGGCACGACTGAATATTTAACAGTAATTAACTTTTTGTCTGCATCATATGTGTGTTCATTTTTATCTCGCTTCCTGTTCTCTATTAAATATTTATCTTGCTAAGCTTACCAAAGGATACAGAGATATTAGAGTAATAGACATAGTATTACAAACTGACTTTCGATATGTATCTTTATAATAATTTGGAAGCATCTTCATTCTGCATAAATATTACGAAGTATCAATCTTTTAGGACGGATCTATAATGGGCCTTCTACAATAAGATATTAGTCGCAAGTCGTAAGCGAATAAACCAATCATAATTGAATTTAGACAAGAATTATCAATATGATTGGTCTATTCGCTTACGACTTGCGACTAATATCTTATTGTAGAAGGCCCATATTAGGTGTAGTAAACCTTAAGCCGTAAGGAATTGGCCAATCACGGTCGAATGTGAGAAGAATAATCGAATATGATTAGTTTCTTACGGCTTGGGGCTTACTAAACCTATGGTAATTCCGGCTTTTCGCAACTCGGCAACAATCTGCAAATAAGGCAATCCGCGGTCCAGTAATATATGATAAATTCGCGTCGTCTACAATGACAGGAAGAGTATAACTATAAAAAGTAGGAGTAAGAAATTGACTAATCGCAGTCGATTATTCTTTTCATATTCGACAGCGATTGGTTAATTTCTTTTACTTCTTATAGTTAGACTCTTGCTGCCATTGTAAACGACGCATTAGGAAAAACGCAGCTTATATTGGAGACGAACCCTAAACGTTACGTTTGGTTGACTGATAGCAACACAGAGCCATTTCATTTGCTAAATATTATCTTGAGATAGTTATAGCAGCCAATGAAACGATCTTGTGTCAATACTGGTCATACGAATGGAAAGTACTCATTATATGGCGCGAAAGAATGCAGGAAAGGATGAGACAAGAGTAAAAATGTCTGGAAAACGTTTGTATACTTTTTGTTGGTATATGTATATAGCTGATTATTATTTTTTCATGTTATAGCTTTACTTTTACCGTCAGATTCGGAAGTTTACAGTATTATTTTGATTATTTGTATTTTTCTTGTTTTCTATTGTAATCGATATTTTTATACAGGTATGAAACTGAGATCCACTAATAATAAAAATATTAATCCTCTCTTATCATCCATGAATTGAGGGAAGTGTTGTTAAGTTACCGAATTTATCAATTAAGTTGGTCAATATTTTACAAGGGATTCATGTTAAGGGAGAAACGAATTTAGTTGCATCAGATCAAGTTGTTTCTAAGATTCCTTCAAGTCAAGTTATTCGTGAAGTATTGTCAAATTAAGAACGACTTAACGACTTAAAAGATACTAGTATAAAGAATAACATTGTTTTAAAGGTATGTTATGTATCTGTTGATTATTATAAAACATTTGGAAAGTATTAATGAAATAAGCTATTGATAGACTGATATTATACTGTAATATTCATGAAGACCATTGAGTAGCAGGAAGAATTACCAATTAGTTTTAAAGTTATATTTTAGTCAATTAAGATACATATTGGATTTATGGATCTAATATTGTACTCTTATATTTATAAAGGTGATGATCAACCAGGCGTGCTAAATGAACCATGTAGTTTTGAACAGATAACTATAAATGGTTTCAAAGACACAACTAGTGTTGTGTCTTGTACAGAGAAAGAAAATGATTCAGGTAAATAAAACCATCAAATTTTTCACCAATTTTCCATCAATTTCAAATTATATTTAATTCAAATAAAATATATGTTTCATTGAATTAATACGAACAATAACTCGAAAAGGATAGAACCAAAATGTACAATTTCTGAGGACATTACCGTCAATATACCAAAGTATGTAATTATAAAACCAACATTAACAAATAGTAATAAAGAAGAAGAAGCTCAAAAGTAAAAAAATATTGGAACTTCCGGAAACAAACCAATACTTAGAAAACAGTTTATCTAAAAATGAGTAACTGTCCTTTTCTGATTTATCATGCAGATATATGTTACAGAAAATAAAAGATTCCAAATTTGCAGGTTTTGAATATTGTAAGTTATATTTTACTGTCTTAATGTAGTGCGCAATAATTTACGTTAATCGGCTGATACACTGACTTAGAATTATAAAAAAAGTTTTTTGTATAGCTCCTAATCTTTAAAATATGGAATACAATATGATCCTATGTTATTATTTAATATTTCTATTTTTATTTTTATTCTATTTTTATTCTATTTTTATTTAGGTGATGGTTTTGAGAATTCCAAAGTTAGATTTTCCTACAATATCACTTACGAATATAAGCCAACTGACGAAACTGAAAGTTCATTGGAAATTGATATAATAGAAACATAGAATAGAAACTGATATATTACTACATATAATAAAACTATTAATATTTTCTATATACATATAATCATTAAAATTAGTTATTATATAAATTATTAGTTATTATATAATCTTTAGTATTAAAAAATCATCAATAAAGCCAATAGCATATATGAAAATGTAAGCATTAAAAAAGCAAAAGGAGAATTGATTACTTACAGTCAAAATTGATGACTACAAAAATTATGAATGCACTTGTGCGAGGTAATATCGTCCTTTTTTGTCTTCGGATTTTTGTATGAGTCTCTATCGCAACTTTATTTACAGTCCCACTGAAATCCACCTCATAAATCTTCATAAAATCTTGAACATCTTGCGAAAAAAATCAATAAGGCCATCAATAAGGCCAATAGCATATATGAAAATGTACGCAGTAAAATTTAAGCAGAAAACAAATTGAAACAGTTAAACATTTTAAATTAATTCTTTATTTTAAAATTTATATCTCTTATATGTTTTTAATTCTAAGTATGTAATAATTCTCGATTGTTATTGATTGATTGGCTTATACCTAAATTAAATTTTAATGCTTATATTGTTTGTATTTTTAAAAAATGATTGAATGAACACTATTAGGTTATTCTTCTAGATATATTACAAATCTAAAAGTATACTGAATCACATATAATTAATTGTTAGTTTACTAAGCATCTTATTCTGCAAAACGCTGATATTTTGATATATGTTATCATCTTTATAGTATTGATTGTATTTTTATTTATCAGACACATCAGAAACCTTTAGTGCTTATAAGGTAAAACAAAAAAAGAAATGGTGGACGAATGAAAAGATAACGGAGGCTATAACGTATTTTTCCAGTTATATACGTAAGAGAAAGTTACCACCATTGTCGAAAATAGAAAAGATTAAAGGCCGGTATTCATATTCGGGTATTATAATTTAGATCGTCTTAAGTTTATCTTTAGATGCAGTACGAATCAATTCATTGGCTACGGAGTATCTGAAGATGAACTTAAGACGATCTTAATTATAATACCAGACTATGAATACCGACCGAAGTGACATGTAACGTTTTAATTTATAGGAAACCAGACGTAATAAAAACATGGTTGCACAACCAGATAAAGAAAGCAAAAATATCTAATTGAGACATATGACAAATTGAGATATATGACAAAGACAAATATAATTTTGTTTCTTCTAAAACAAGTTGCAATATATTAATTTTTATTAAATTCTTTTTACTACTAAATTTTTGTTTTTGCGTTTACTAATAATTACAATGTTTAACACTCAAATTTATGTTTGCGATTCATGAAAATGTAAAAGACTGTTTATTAAATGTTATATAGAGGGCACAGGTAATTAATAAACGTAAAAAAATTATCTTTATCTTTATCTTTTGCTTGTACATTTTGTATATTTTTTATTATGTTATTTTGGTCTTTATTTCATGTTTTTCTTTTGTTGTCCTATTTTCTTTTGTGCATTCTTGTTTCCTTTTTCTTGTATTGAAAATGCTATACTTGCATCACTAAAGGTTTCTGATGTGTCTGATAAATAAAAATGCAAATATAATATATGACAAAAATGTAACCAAATGAAATCTTTATATATCATAATTATTACTTACATGTAGCTTGATTTTTTCGTTTTTCTTGCACATGGAGTGTGCTCTCATCAAAGCTGCTTGAACTTGTGTTTATTAAGTAATCTGAGATATCACTATCTGAATATTTTCCTATTCGAAGTAAGAAAAGTGTATAAAATTAGGCTATGAGCGTTCTCAACAAAAAGGAGAAATTATATTTTAATTCTAATATGAAACTCAGAAGTAATAATTAACTAGTAATAGTAACAAATATGTGTTGTTGCTATTTAATTTTGAAGATACTTAAGATAAATAAAACCTTTATTTTTAGAATAAATTTTCTGTCTTTTTGTAAATTTAAAGTCATACCTGTCCTACTAGTAAATGTTACTAATGTGAAATTTCAAGAAAAAATCTTGGAGCCATGTTCTTGGAACAAAGTACTTGAAAAAAGCTATAACTTTTGTAACAAAATAATATACATTTATGGTTTTAATCTGTAAAACAACGAATTATTAAGTTTATTTTGCTGTTTTTGTTTCTAAGTACTATGTCTTTTTTAGTACACTTATCTGTTTAGTACACATATCTGTCATACAATACGTTTTATGTTTTATATTACTCATTTATGTTTAAAGTTGCTACATTTAAATTTCAATTAGTTTTCATTATTAGATAGTAATACATTTACGTATCTTTTACTTAAGTTAAAGTTAAAGTTTATATATAAAGGTAAAACTCACTGCCTGATACTGGACGTGACACGTACTATGTCTAATCTCAAAAGAGTTCACTATGCATTATCTTTGCACGTATTTGTTTTACAATTATTAACATTACCGACAGTAAAATTTCTTTTGTATAAGTTTTAATAGCTTTGCCAACAATAATCCAGTCTCTGTCATTCTATCGATAGCTACATATAGCAATCGGGGAACATACGGCCATAATTTTTGAACTAGGTGTTTGTGGTGGTATAATGCTTCCACCGCAACTATAATTATTATCAAATATCCTGATCGTCGATATCCTAATTGTCGATTAGGATTTGATTACTATATGTACCCATATTGACAAAATTGTCCAGACATTGCACGCCTACCTGACAAATATTCAAAGTTGTTTTTCTCGAAAATGATGTTTTGCATAAAAACATTTGATTTTACATTTTTGAATTATTTTTTCATGTAGAATCACCCCCTTCTCGCTTGTACCATCAGGTTCGGAGACACTCTGCATGTTACAAAACATATGTGGGGAGAGAGAGAGAGAGAGAGAGAGAGAGAGAGAGAGATAGAGAGATATAGAGAGATAGAGAGAGAGAATGAGAGGAGAGAGAGAGAGAGAGAGAGAGAGAGAGAGAGAGAGAGAGAGAGAGAGAGAGAGAGAGAGAGAATGAGAGGGAGGCATATAGAGATAGATATAGATAGGAGAGAGCAAGAGCAAGAGCGAGAGAAGCAATAAACATATGTACAAAACATATTTATTCGATTTAGCAGCGCCAAGTATTTTGAATAAAAATTTTATTTGTATAAAAATATTAATATTAAAATATTGTTTGTACTAAAATATTTATTTGTATAAATATCTATCTGCTTAACATTACTATTTCCTTTATTTCTTCTGATGAAATCTTTTATTCAATTGAAATTTTGATTGTCCGCATCTCCAAGGATTTTAATATTTATAGTAGTTTTTAAATATCAAAGAGTAATATTAAGAAGTAGATTTTCTGATTTGCATAAATATTTATTTTTATAGTTGTTGCAATTGTTTGATATCATTTGTAGAGAAGAGATTTGAAAGTTTTCAGCATATATTAAAGTTATTTTGCACGATAGTTTTTTTTAGCGTATTCTTTGGGCGCGTATACTTAACACTTTTTTGTACCTTTTTTTTAAAAAGTAATTTTGTTGTATTTAATGAACGATTAAAAAATCATAGAAAATTGATTTTGTAAGTATAATTTTGCTTTAAATTTGTTAATGTTTTTTTTTATTAATTTTTTCACTCAAATTATGTGTTGTAAGGCAGTTGTAGTGTTATATCACTATATGTAATATTAGATTATATTTATAAATCATTCAAACTTCTTTATATCACATAATATTTGGATTTTTTTCATTTGTCCCAAAACCTACCAATACATTTAGTTATACATCCGGATGTATGAAATGTATATACATCTGGATGTACAGACCTGAAACCTGCCGTTACATTCGTATGGTAGATTCCAGTACGTCCTGGAACATGCCATAGGACTTAAAAGTTTTCCAGGACAGTCCTGAAAAATGCCAAATGTCCCGGAATCTACCTAACAAACAAGAAAAATGTCCCGATCCATTTGCACCTCAAATAGTTCTACAGTTCCTGATGGTTTTTAGAAATAGTTCCGACGAAACACTTAAAGAAATAGCATTTTGAAAATAGAGGTGCCAACTTCCCGTAAAGTACCGCAACATGCAAAAAATGGCGTTTAAACCACTCTATCTTGTAGTTCTCAAAGAGTTCTACAGTTCCTGATACATTTTAACAATAGTTCTGGTCATTTAATATTTTTAAAAAATTTTTTAATCTCTGAGCTGATACTGCATCTTTCGACAAAAATGGCTATAACTTTTTTGTTTTTAATTTTACAGCTTCGGGCCTTAATAACTTTCGAAAGAACTCGTCGGGGTGCCAACAGAACTGTCGTCAGAACGCCGGTATCGCAAAAAAAAATTTTTTTCGGACTTAGAAATTTTTAGAGAACGCAAATCTAAAAATGACCAGAACTTTTTTATTTTTAATTTTACAGTTTCGGGCCTTAATAACTTTCGAAAGAACTCGTCGGGGTGCAAACAGAACTGTCGTCAGAACGCCGGTATCGCGAAAAAAATTTCTTTTTGGACTTAGAAATTTTTAGAGATCGCGCATATCTAATAGTCATATGTGTTTGGTTTAATTCTTACGAGTCGAAAAGTCTTCGAATTTATTTAAAAAAATAATGCTATAATATTTTTTAAATGATATGTTTTTGATATTTTTTATTTTTTTTTTTTTTTAGTTTTATATTATTTAGTTTCATATTTTTGTTTAATTTTACGTTTTATATTGGTGTTCTGACTTAATACAAACTTTCATATTATATTTATTAGAATCTAACAATTTTTTAAATCTTAATTAATCTAAGAGCTTTATATATAAAATATATAAAAAAAAAAATATAAATAAAATTAAAAAAGTTAAAACAATTTTTTTATTCAAACAAAATCTTACACAAATAAAATAATAAAAATAAAAGTAGTTTAAACCATTATTAAAAACACTTAACTTTTTTTTAATGCATGCTATTTTTAAGTACTACTATTCTTTTGAAAAAGACTTATCCTTAAATTTTTCGTAGATCTTAATCCGACACGACCAAAAAAGTTCCGGAAAATATTGAATAGAACAGAAACAACTGTAATTAAAAAAAAAACTCCTGAAGAAGCTTTATCTTTCTTACTTGATAACTTCATTTCAAAAAAATTGTATTCAGAGATGCGTCTGTTTTTAGTTTTATATTGTCGTTATGTGTCTATTATTTAATTTTATGTTTTATGTTGGTGTTCTAATTAAAACAAAATCTAATAATATGTTTATATTTAAAATTTTAAAGAAATTTCAACTAACTTAAAAGTCTTATATAAATTATATAAAATGTTAATATTATATAAAATATATATAAATAAAAAAACTCAAATTAAAAAAATTTTTAAAAATAAAATAAAAACAAAAGTAAAACTCACTTGTTAATTTAATACTTAATCATGTCTCACATATAATATCATATGAGGATTTATTATTTGTGTTGATTTTGGAGTCGTGCGTCTTTTTTTTAAATCATCATATTCATACCATCGTGTACCTTCAAGTGCAAAAGAAATGTAGTGTTATTTTTGTTATATTGTGTATAGTGTACTGCACCTACCAAGATGTAATTTATATTTAAAATAATGTTTTTTGCAATCGAATTTAAATCATGTCTTATGTCCGTTTGTCGATTAATATATCTCTCATCTGTAAATACAGAGGTGTCTATTATTAAATGTTTACCGTAAGTAATACGATATTCTGCTAAGGCGCTACAAGTAGAACAATTGGATTTCATATTTTATATATCGTCAATAGCCCGTTGCATACGTTGCAAGTCTTCTTGCAAAAGTATATCTACATTTACGCTGCATGTAATTGTTTGACGAGTATTTACAAAACCACAAGAACAAGATTTATTGTAAATACAACTTGGTTCATCATTAAAAAGGTATTCTGCCAAATGAGCCGCATTACAATTGGTATTTAACCGCTTAATATTACGTGTATATGTTGTTATCGCATCACTATAAAGAGGTGATTCTTTTGGAATTGAAGCCCGTTGATTATAGTGCAAGGAAACAGTCTTGCATGTTCCAATATGAAATTTATCAATTGAAAAAAGTTATTTAATGACGAACTAAGTGCATTTCGATACATTGCATGCGTTGCGATTGCACTAACAACAAGTTGCAAAATTGAGTCAAAAGCACATGTTTCCT
Source organism: Crematogaster levior (assembly GCA_901521435.1). Classification (NCBI taxonomy): domain Eukaryota; kingdom Metazoa; phylum Arthropoda; class Insecta; order Hymenoptera; family Formicidae; genus Crematogaster; species Crematogaster levior. Next base: position 12,945 of record CABEGB010000017.1, read on the forward strand.
GTACGTTAATCATTAATTGACCTTGTTTTACAGATTTGTATTTAGTACCGTTAATTATTAGTGGTAAATTAAATGACTTATTATTTTTTATGAAATCCCATTCAGGACATGTATCTAAATAAGTAGTCTTATTTCGTTTTACCGACAGTTGTGAACATTCTTCAGCAATAATAGATGAACTTGTTAACCCGTGCCAGTTCTCGCATATGTCCCACACGTTATCCTTTTCTGAATTGTTCGATTTATTTAAGTTTATTCCGGATGAATTTGTATCGTTTGATATTCCAAATATCTTATTCATTTAAATTGTTTGATTTATTCAAATTTATTGTCAATAAATTTTTTTGTCTTTTTGTATCTGCAGCGTATATTCAGTATTAATATTTTTTATTAAAATTTTTAATATATTTTTTGTACTATTAATTATGTCTGATAGATTTTCAATTATGTTTGATCAAGATACTATATCATATTTATTATTCTTTAGATTTTCTATTTTTAATTTATACAAATTATTTAATTGGTATAATTATATTTAATTATATATAAACTGAGATTATTATTATTATTATTATTTATATTTGTAGGAAATTTAAGTTGGATTAATTAATTTAGATGTTATGGTATTAATAATTTCCTTTGATATATTTAGTTTTACAATGATGACAAAGTTGGAATGAATTGGTTTCGGAAAGACTAAATTCGATCAGTGCTCAGCGCTTTCGTCCGTCTCGTTCCGCAGCACCAGGACGATTGATTCTACTGTGCTAACGCTCTCTTCTCATAGTCGAAATTACAGCAACCGTTTTGCCCTCTAGATCGTTCCTCGTCCAAAACAATATCTTCGTCACAAAACAATGCTCGCAATGTCGTATGTCTAAATAATATATATACTTTCTCTTTCGGCTAGAACGTTCCGAATAATAAACATGTCAAAGCTAAGTGTCCTACACTTTTTCCGTTCTAGAACGCTCTCGCACAATAAAACTAAACGCTAATATTAAACATCCTACACCCGGCCGTCCTGACCGAGTGGTCGTCCCGACCGCTCGCTTTCTCCTTCTTCATCTTCAACTTCCGAGGCATCCTCGACATCCTCATCGTCATCAATCCACGGTTTTATGTATTCGGCTACCGAGGACGTTTGAAGAGGCCCTTCGTGCTCGCCGACCTTGCGCACGACATAGCGATGGTTGCGCAATGCCCTAACAATCTCGTATGGCCTCAGGTACTTATGTGCGAATTTGAGGCCGGGGCCTCGCTGGGTACGTCTAATCGCCACCAGATCTCCCTCGCGATAAACAGCGGGTTTTTTCCTCTTTTTGTCATAATTAGTTTTGTTTTCCTTCTGGATCTTCTCGATGCCTTTACGAACCTGCTCTCGCAAATCTTCTCGGTCGTCAATAAACAAAGCAACTAGTTCGTTCTCAAGAAGCTCTCTGATATCCGGACTGTCACGAACACGCGGATGCACGCCCAGCAACACACGAAAAGGCGCCATCCCGATACTTCGATGCAGCGTCGAATTCAAACATAATTGCGCAACGTCTAAGTACTTATACCACTCGCACGGTTTAGGAGCCGATAATTTTGTCAGTAAAGGTATGAGAGTACGATTTACCCGCTCGACTTGATCATTTGCCCGCGGCACACCGGTAGTGATTAACCGATGACTAATGCCCTCAGATCGGCAATACTCCTCGAATTCCCCCGACGTAAACGCAGAACCTCTGTCGGATACAATTCGTCTCGGATTGCCAAATATGAAGGACTGCCTTCTCAGACGCTCGATCGCATCCGTCGCGCTCGCCGACTTGGTCGCATACAGTCAAGTGAACTTCGAGAAAGCATCTACCACCACGAAAATATGCGCATAGTTCTTCCTAGTCGATGGTAATGGACCCAGATAATCGATGTGAAAGGTGTCTAACGGTACGCTGCCCTTCTCAATCGGACTCAAGAGACACTCGGGCTTTCCGTGTTTCCGCTCCGCCAAAATACAAGCAACGCAATTTTTCACGACCCTTTCAACCTCGACATGTAAACCAGGAATCCAGTAATCTCTCCTCAATAACGCCTCTATTTTACTTATTCCGAAATGTCCCTGCTCATGGGCTTTTCTAACTATCTGTCCCCGCATAATCCTCGGAACAACCACGCGAGCATCGCCATCAGCATCCCGATACAAGACACCGCCGCGAACAATATAGCCATTCGTCTCCCCCAGCTCAACGGCACTGAAAATCATCTTTAATTCGCTATCTTCCCTCTGTGCCTTCCTTAGTCGCGCTAACAATCCCGCTTCGCATTCGCTCACCACCAAACAATGCGGTAATGGACTTCTACTGAGCGCGTCAACGTGAACCATGTTTTTACCCGGTCTATGCTCTATGGTGTAGCGAAATTCCTCCAACAACAACGCCCACCTAGCCACTCGCACGCAAAGATCTCTTTTTGACATAGTCAAGGTAAACGCTCGGCAATTTGTTATAATTTTGAACTCTATGCCTAGCAGGTATAGAGTTCAAAATTCAAAAACACTCGAAACCGTTTGAGCGCCTTGATTATCGCAAGAACCTCCAGCTCGTAGCTCGTATATTTTTCTTCGGCTGGCGTCGTTTTTCCGCTCGCATAACACGAGTGGAAATTTGTCTAGCAAAAGTTACTTTGCAGCTAGTGGCTAGATCATGCAGGCTAGATATGATATCTAGCCATTGACTAGCTCAGTATGAACTATAATTTATGTTACTTCTTGGCTATCCAGTACTTTTCTAGCCCCTGTACTGTAAATGTTGGAATAGATGGCACTGGGAACCTTTAAAAAATTAGCTAGCTACTAGACAGCCATTAAAGAAATAGCTAGTGTACTAACTAGCTAGCTATAGCTAGCTAATAGCTAGCTAATTTTCCAGTAGCTAGCTATTAGCTAGCTAATTTTCCAGTAGCTAGCTAATAGCTAGCTAATTTTTTAAAGGTTCCCAGCGCCACCGAGTGGAAATTTAAACTCGTCACTACCCAGCCATTAATTAGCCAATTTGTGTTTTATCTAGCCCTTAGCGAGTAATGTAATGCTTAAAAGTCCTAGCTACTGGACAAACATTATTATCTTGTGGCGAGCTTAGAAAAGCTATTTAGCTACTAGATACTAATATATATTAGTTGTTTAGTAATTATCTCTAGCCACAGTAAACATTATAGTTATTATAATTTTATTTTTATATATATAAATTTATTTAAAATTTATATATATATATATATATATAATATAAAATAAAAAACTTTTTAAAATTTAATTTTTTTATTAAAAATAAATTTTAAATAAAATTTATATATATATAAATAAAAATATAATAACTATAATGTTTTACTGTAGGCTAGAGATAAATTTATTTAAAAAAATAATTTATTTTAAAAATTTTTATATTATATTATATATATATATATATATATATATATATTATCTTAAAAAAGAAAAATTTCTTGGTAATTTTTAAACATTTACTACTCTTACTAACTTACTCTTTTAGAATTAACGAAAATTAAATAGAATTAAAATTTTTATCATTTAACACATTCATATTTATATAAGCAATATTGAACATTGGAAATTAAATATTAAATGAAGTTGTCTAATAATTAACAAAATTTTTGTACCATAAAAGGAAAATTTAAAACGTATATGTTATGAAGATCTAATAGCGTAGTGACTAGAGTGAATGACTTGTAATCCAGCTCAACAAGGGTACCAGGTTCGAATCCCGACGGCCATCGATAGAAATTGTAAGTAGTATGTTAATTTAATGTAATTATCCATGTGCGTGTTAAATAGTAAAATTCTCAGGAATCACAAATATCTTGTAAAAAAAAATTCAATAATTAAAAAAAGTCAATACAATTTTTTTTTGTATACTTTTTATCTAGCCCACGCTACCTAGTAGCTAGATAGCTTTTCTAAGCTCGCCACAAGACAATAATGTTTGTCCAGTAGCTGGATTTTTGAGCGTTACATTACTCGCTAAGGGCTAGATAAAACTACTGGCTAAGGCCTAGATAAAACACAAATTGGCTAGCTAATGGCTGGGTACTGACGAGTTTCAATTTCCACTCGGGAATACACAGGATGTAACAACTGATCTTCATTATTTTTTTGCAAAAGAATCGCTCCGTACCCATACATAGACGCATCCGTGTGCAACTCAGTTTCCGCTCCCACACGATACAAATTTAGTACTAGTTGCTCGCTCAATATAGTTTTTAATCGGCTAAACGCATCTCTCTCAATCGTACTACCAAAATGAAATTTCGCACCAGCTCTCAACAAATTTGACAGCGGCCGCGCAACCAAACTATACTTCGGGATGAATTTGCGAAAATAGCCGCTCAGACCCAAGAAAGCCTGTACCTGTCGCACATCTCGCGGTTCCGGAAAACACACGACAGCCTCGATCTTTTTTCTCGACGGTCGTATTGTTCCCCGCTCGATTATATATCCGAGAAATTCGACTCTCCGCTGTAAAAAGTGACACTTCCCCCAATTGATCGTCAATCCTGCTTCGCTAGCGGTCTTTAAAACAGTTTCCAGATTCTTTAGTCCATCGCGCTCATTTTCAGATAACACAATTAAGTCATCCATATAAATTAAAATAATTTTTCGTTTTACCAAATCTTTAAAAACGTCGTTAACAAATCGCTGGAAAACCGACGGCGAATTACATAAACCAAACGGGACTCTAAGAAATTCGTACTGACCATCAGGCACAATGAAAGACGTATATTTTATGCTAGCTTCATCCATACGCACATGAAAGAAGCCGTTTTTTAAGTTAAGGGTGCTAAAAACTCTCGCGCTCTGAAGTTGATCTTCGATCAGCGGAAGCGGTTTCTGTTAAGCGCTCGATAATCCACGCACAGCCTGCTTGACCCGTTCTTTTTCTTCACGAGAACTACAGGACTCGCAAAATCGGAAGTGGAAGGCCGCACTATATCCTGCTTTTCCCGTTCGTCAATCTGCGCGTTGACTATTTCTTTTTCGCTTTGTGCCAGACGTCTCGCTTTCTGATATACCGGTTCGTCGTCTTTCAATATAATTGTCATTTTGACATCACTTTCTCGTTCTCTATTCGGTCGATAATTTTCAACTATATTCATTACAGCACGCCTGTGCTCGTCATCCCGCACGCTCGTTATATCCACCGCACTCGTATCCTGCACATCAATCGCAAATATCTCCGGTCGCGTTTCGCTGTCGACAGTCTCCCCACGAATCGGACCAATGGAAATCACGCCTCCCCTGAAACTGACTTCCACCGTATTCAAAAAATCCGTGCCAAGAAGTAACCCGTAATGCAAAATCGTATCCGAAACGACTCGAATAAGTATTGGATACTCGTGACCGTCGACCGCGATCCGCGCCGAAAACTCGCCAGACGCCGACGCACGATAGCCGCCCACTCCGCAAAATTCTATTTCGGAGGGTCTCAATTTCGGCGATCCTATCATCGCATACTCGCTAGCTCTCATAATTGTGATGTCGCTCCCCATGTCTATTAATGCGGTAATAATTCGATCGGCTATTAACACATCCTTCATAAATTTTTTGCATGCTGTGTAACCGACCCGTGCAACCGATGCAACGACAGTCTTTTCAGACTCTCTCTTTTTCGGACATTTCGACGCGATGTGCCCGTATTGACGACACTCAAAACACTTAGCTCCTAGCTCTTTATTTGGGCAATTCGCCGTAAAATGCTCTCGAGCACCGCAGTTAAAGCAACGCTTCACGACACTCGCTACTCGTCTCTTTCCATCGTCGCCTCTTTCACTAGTCTCGCCAGTCCATCCGCGCCGATCACTCCTCGTCGATTCGGTTCGCTTGTCTCGTCCATTCGAGCCAGCACTATCACGACCCCGCAACGTTATTTTTTCAAATGCTTCTAAAAGCGAGTCGGTTGATGCAAATCTATGCATACGCGCTTGATCTCGCAACGCTACGTCCGGAATACCATCTATAACGCATTCAAGCAATTCGCTTTCGTCGACTGGCGCGCGATTGCCCATAATTATTTTATCGTGAAGGTACTCGTAAAATGACTCTTCCTTCTTCCAAACGCGGTTCTCGAATTTGTTGCGTATTACTAATTTACTTTCGCTGCGCTGAAACATTGCTTTTAATTTTTCTAGAATCGCGTCGAATGACATGCTCATATACTCCGATTTTGAATGAAACCACTCGAACGCTTTCTTTTTCAGTTTCATACCGATTAAGATTTTAGCGTCGCTGTCTCCCAACCGATAAGTCTTTATAAATCTTACTTGGCTCTCCCATGTATCGATATCGCCCGAAACGCCGTCGAAATCGCTCAGCAGATCCCTGATCGTCGCAAGATTCACCCGCGACCGCACGTACGAGTCTGCCTCCTCCCCAGCTCCAGCGCCGTCCGCCGCCGACTCCGTTCCTCCGTTGACGAGACTCCGTCGCAACATTGAGATCTCGCGTCGAGCGAGCTCGAGTTCTCGCTCCGCAATCTCCTTCTCGCGCTTGTAACACTCGATCTCTCATCGCCTCAACGCATCCTCCCGTATCTCATCGTCAGCACCGGCACCATCGTCTCCATCGCGTTCGCTCTCCTCCGCCATCCACAAGCCAGCAGGATCGACCTCCATGAGACGTGCAATAAGCTCCGTCTTCGATCCCGTCGTTGACAAGCCGCGCGTCTTCAATTTCTCTTTTATATATAATTCCAGCACCGTAAAAGCATTGCGATCAGCCATGCTATCAGGCGCCCTGATTCCCGGTCGCTGTCCTCACTATCCGTCGTCAGTTCGTAACCGTCCGATCTCGAAAACTTGGAATGTCTCTCAGATACCCCACAAGGTGATCGAATCCGTCTTTTCCGATCCCGGACGAGCCCCCAAAAATGTAGGAAATTTAAGTTGGATTAATTAATTTAGATGTTATGGTATTAATAATTTCCTTTGATATATTTAGTTTTACAATGATGACAAAGTTGGAATGAATTGGTTTCGGAAAGACTAAATTCGATCAGTGCTCAGCGCTTTCGTCCGTCTCGTTCCGCAGCACCAGGACGATTGATTCTACTGTGCTAACGCTCTCTTCTCATAGTCGAAATTACAGCAACCGTTTTGCCCTCTAGATCGTTCCTCGTCCAAAACAATATCTTCGTCACAAAACAATGCTCGCAATGTCGTATGTCTAAATAATATATATACTTTCTCTTTCGGCTAGAACGTTCCGAATAATAAACATGTCAAAGCTAAGTGTCCTACACTTTTTCCGTTCTAGAACGCTCTCGCACAATAAAACTAAACGCTAATATTAAACATCCTACATATTATTTTTCTTTAAATCATTATGTATAACATTTATTTGATGATAATGTACTACTTGTACCGTTTTATATTATTAAATTATATTATTAAAGTGACTTTTATGCGTGCAGAGTATTTAAATGTTATACAACAAATGCATTAACTTTCATGAAAGTTGACCTTGAAACATCGATTTTTTTGTATTGGCAAATATACGTAATGTTTTAATGCTTAACAAATTTTGGATTATAGCACGCATTTATGATATGTCATGTGTTTCTTTCTCGATTGTTTGGTTTTTCTCTAAAACAGAATTACTCTAATTTAACCAATCGGTATTAAAATTTTTTATCACTCTTATAATTATTAAAATTAATATATAGAGTAAATAATATATAGAAGAGATAGATAATAGAATCAAATTTTTTGTTTATGTCATTATCAATATTTAAAATTTTATCTATTTTGACATTTATAATATTACCTTTTATCATTTAAATATTTCAGACGTATATTAGACATTAACGATTCAGCATTTAGTAACAACTTATATATAGTTTTTTTTAATACTAGCTTAATAATAATACCATAACATATTTTATCTCTATAAAAGTATCCACTTGCTAAACTTTTCTAATGCAGCAGAAGTTAATGCTCATTTTAATGTTTTTTTGCTTTTTAATTTTCATCTTGTTACCATATGAATTACATAATTAACATTTAGCCTGATGTAGTAAGATGAAGTATGCTAGTTCTCAAAACTGCATTGGCATAACTTTTTTATTAATTACTTTAAAAATCGACTCACTTCATCAAAACATTTGAGATATATAGTGATAGATATAGTGATTAAAGTATTAATAATGAGTAAAATAGTCCATCGAAAATCAAATACAGCTATACGTGGAGCAGGAATATCTTTAACAATAATGTTGCATAAAGAAAGCAATTATCACAGCAAGTAAATGGCTAAAATCATTTGCAACACTGGTTCCATCTTTCTTTTCTAATCAATAGATACACATTGATACAAAAATATGGAATCTTGTGATGATTTATATTTGATTGATGTCATCGATAAAAGATGTCATCGATTCGGATTCTTTTTATATCTTGTATATCTTTATATAAAAACTATTATGTGTGCGTGCGCATGTATCCATTGCATATAATAAACCGAGAAACTTATACTAATAATGGATTTTGATATTTACTGTATTTTATATTATTTAATGAGTTTAAGACAGAGTTGTTGACAAACATTAAGCTATGTTGATTTAATAATTTGTTATTTTACTTTACGCAATACTGCAGACAAAAGCAATATCAAAAATATTTGTTTCCAAAATCTTCTAAATGTTTTGCTTTTGAGAGAGCGGAAAGTGTTAGCCTCTTTTCATTGTTTAATTATTATTATCTATTATAGTATACCAATTAATTATTATCTATTATAGTATACCAATAATTTTTAAGGTCTTTTTCAACATATTTTATGGGACATATGTTTTTTATTTTGCATTTAAAAATTCTACATTTTGAATATGCATCTAGTGCAGTATATTCAACACAACTGCTTGAAAAGAATATTATTATTATTAGTTATTATGAATTATATTGTATTATTTAACAATAAAATAACGCGCCATTCTTAAAATAGATTGTGCTTTTTTTTAATTTGAAAACGTATCAAATATGTGTTGTTGCTATTATATCTCTACAATGTCCTAACCAATTTGCAAAACTCAATATACGTTATTATATGTATTTTTTACAGGTTTCATCATAGGACTTTTTTGTAGATATAATACAATTAAAAATTTTTTGGTTTAAAATTACAAGATGCTGATGTACTCATGAAAGTATTATCCGAATAGGAGTTTTACTGACATCATTGTTATGTGACGAAATGATTACAATTTATAACCGTTATGATTTTCATATACATATATATACTTCAGCGTGATTAAAATCATGCACATTTTATTGGCATAAAAATAGTATAAACAAGTGCAGAGGGTGGATATGGTTTGTCATATATCATAGTTAAGACTGTAACATTTACTTTGTAATTTTTGGGAAAAAGGATTCATCGTTTATAATATGCTTTTAAGCGAAATTATATATGATGAAATACGTTGATGTACGCTGCAAAACACTAAGAGAAATTTTTTTTTCAATACTAACCAGATGAAGTGATAGCTGAAAAAAGTGTGTGGCTTGATAAATGATGTGCTTATAGCTCTTTTTATTTGAAAGTAGAAAAGTAGATAAATAATATTATATAAAAATAGACAAATAAAAATAGATAAATAATATTTTTTGGCAATTATTATTTTCTTCTTCTTCTTCTTAGTTTAGGGGCTTGCCCTGTTATAATCCTACCATTTATGCCTCTTCGAGGCCACAATGGTAGTTCTATGAGCATTCCTCTTTTTTACAATAGGCAGGTTGCTAGTCTCACCTATGAACCTCCCCCTTTTTTTATCCAGACTTAGGACCGGCAACGCCATCGTCGATGACTGGGGGTAGGCAGGGAGGTGGCGACCGATAATGAGACAGTCGAATAAAATCCGACAGTTGTTCTCGGTTGGATCTTTGGCTGATCAGAACAGCACATATCGCACTGCGCCACGGTCGCCCACAATTATTATTTTGCGGGACTAAAAATACCTTTTTATTAAATCTTATATACAGCACTGCGATGGGCCCGTGAAGTTGGCATATCATTTTCTAGCAGATCAAAAATAAAAAAGAGTTCTCGTCGCATGCACTTGAGTTCTATAGTTCCTGATACATTTTAGTAATAGTTCTCATGATTTTATCCAAAAAACAGTCGATCAAAAAAATGATCTGCTAACTTCCCGTAGCAGATCATTTTTCAGCAGAGCAAAAATAAAAAGAGTTCTCGTCGCATGCACTCGAGTTTTATAGTTCCTGATACATTTTAGTAATAGTTCTGGTGATTTTATCCAAAAAACTGTCGATTAAAAAAATGTTAATTTCCCGCAACAAATCACAACCCTCGCCGAAATCTCGCAGTTCCGGTTTATGAAAAATATTTTTCTTATAGTTCTCAACATGCTTAAGCATGTTCTAAAGAGTTCTAGTCACTAGCAATATTGTAGAACGTTTAAATAAATTATTTCTTCTCGAGCGCCGCGCATTTCAGCAGAGCACGTGATATGCTGGCCGAAATCTCACAGTTCCGGTTTATGAAAAATATTTTTCTTATAGTTCTCAACATGCTTAAGGGGATCCTAAAGCCATCTGTTTTCCCGACAAAATACGGTTAATTAAAAATTAATACTAAACCTTTTTTTAACTACACAGAATTAAAAATCCTTCTCCAGGATTAAAGTATGCACGCAAACGAACACTGGAGGTACAAATTTTACGCCGAAAAAGAAAGTAATTACAAAATTACATTATATTTACATTATATTTATCTTCAGAGCAAATGTCAACTCGTGAAAATATCAATTTTATATAAAAATTTGGTACCTTTTCTGCACAAAACAGCTTGACTCCCGGCTCCGTTGAAGTGTCTACTTTAATCCTACAAAAGGATTTATCGTTCCATGCAGCCAAAAAAAAGTTTAAACTTTTTTTAGTTTAAACTTTTTTTTGGCTGCATGGAACGATAAATCCTTTTGTAGGATTAAAGTAGACACTTCAACGGAACCGGGAGTCAAGCTGTTTTGTGCAGAAAAGATACCAAATTTAAAAAAAGTTTAGTATTAATTTTTAATTGACCGTATTTTGTCGGTAAAACAGACGGCTTTAGGATCCCCTTAAGCATGTTCTAAAGAGTTCTAGGCACTAGCAATATTGTAAGATGTTTAAATAAATTATTTCTTCTCGAGCGCCGCGCATTTCAGCAGAACATGTGATATGCTGGCCGAAAACTCACAGTTCCGGTTTATAAAAAATATTTTTCTTATAGTTCTCAACATGCTTAAGCATGTTCTAAACAGTTCTAACCACTAGCAATATTGTAGGATGTTTAAATAAATTAATTCTTCTCGAGCGCCGCGCATTTCAGCAGAGCATGTGATATGCTGGCCGAAATCTCACAGTTCCGGTTTATGAAAAATATTCTTCTTATAGTTCTCAACATGCTTAAGCATGTTCTAAAGAGTTCTAGGCACTAGCAATATTGTAGGATGTTTAAATAAATTATTTCTTCTCGAGCGCCGCGCATTTCAGCAGAGCATGTGATATGCTGGCCGAAATCTCACAGTTCCGGTTTATAAAAAATATTTTTCTTATAGTTCTCAACATGGTTAAGCATGTTCTAAAGAGTTCTAGGCACTAGCAATATTGTAGGATGTTTAAATAAATTATTTCTTCTCGAGCGCCGCGCATTTCAGCAGAGCATGTGATATGCTGGCCGAAATCTGACAGTTCCGGTTTATAAAAAATATTTTTCTTATAGTTCTCAACATGCTTAAGCATGTTCTAAAGAGTTCTAGCAATATTGTAAGATGTTTAAATAAATTATTTCTTCTCGAGCGCCGCGCATTTCAGCAGAGCATGTGATATGCTGGCCGAAATCTCACAGTTCCGGTTTATGAAAAATATTCTTCTTATAGTTCTCAACATGCTTAAGCATGTTCTAAAGAGTTCTAGGCACTAGCAATATTGTAGGATGTTTAAATAAATTATTTCTTCTCGAGCGCCGCGCATTTCAGCAGAGCATGTGATATGCTGGCCGAAATCTCACAGTTCCGGTTTATAAAAAATATTTTTCTTATAGTTCTCAACATGGTTAAGCATGTTCTAAAGAGTTCTAGGCACTAGCAATATTGTAGGATGTTTAAATAAATTATTTCTTCTCGAGCGCCGCGCATTTCAGCAGAGCATGTGATATGCTGGCCGAAATCTGACAGTTCCGGTTTATAAAAAATATTTTTCTTATAGTTCTCAACATGCTTAAGCATGTTCTAAAGAGTTCTAGCAATATTGTAAGATGTTTAAATAAATTATTTCTTCTCGAGCGCCGCGCATTTCAGCAGAGCATGTGATATGCTGGCCGAAATCTGACAGTTCCGGTTTATAAAAAATATTTTTCTTATAGTTCTCAACATGCTTAAGCATGTTCTAAAGAGTTCTAGGCACTAGCAATATTGTAGGATGTTTAAATAAATTATTTCTTCTCGAGCGCCGCGCATTTCAGCAGAGCATGTGATATGCTGGCCGAAATCTCACAGTTCCGGTTTATAAAAAATATTTTTCTTATAGTTCTCAACATGCTTAAGCATGTTCTAAAGAGTTCTAGGCACTAGCAATATTGTAAGATGTTTAAATAAATTATTTCTTCTCGAGCGCCGCGCATTTCAGCAGAGCATGTGATATGCTGGTCGAAATCTCACAGTTCCGGTTTATAAAAAATATTTTTCTTATAGTTCTCAACATGCTTAAGCATGTTCTAAAGAGTTCTAGGCACTAGCGTGAAGTCAGTCTCAGTTTGTCCTAAGCGTTTTTCAGTGTTTTAATGGCCAGAACTATTTGTTTAAACTATTAGAAACTTTAGAACTATTAAAAAAACACTCAGAACTCCCATTTATTTATGAGTTTCCACAAAATGATACGCCAGCTTCACACACACGAAATGCGCGGCGCTCGAGAAGAAATAATTTATTTAAACATCCTACAATATTGCTAGTGCTTAGAACTCTTTAGAACATGCTTAAGCATGTTGAGAACTATAAGAAAAATATTTTTATAAACCGGAACTGTGAGATTTCGGCCAGCATATCACGTGCTCTGCTAAAATGCGCGGCGCTCGAGAAGAAATAATTTATTTAAACGTCCTACAATATTGCTAGAACTCTTTAGAACATGCTTAAGCATGTTGAGAACTATAAGAAAAATATTTTTCATAAACCGGAACTGTGAGATTTCGGCCAGCATATCACATGCTCTGCTGAAATGCGCGCCGCTCGAGAAGAAATAATTTATTTAAACATCCTACAATATTGCTAGTGCCTAGAACTCTTTAGAACATGCTTAACGGGATGCTAGCGTTGTCTGTTTTACCTACAAAATTACTAGAATTTTCTAACACACGGCATTTTATATTGGCTGTATAGAATTAAAAATCCTTTTCCAGGATTAAAGTATACACCTAAACGAAGCGCGCTTGCGTCCTATATTCACTGAAAAAGAGAAAAAGTAATAAAATGTATAAATTTACATATCCATTTACCGACTTTCTGAATGAACATGGCGTCTCGACCTGTCAACTCGTGAAAATATTCGCTTCGTATAAAAGTTATGTAGCTTTTATGCATAAAACAATACCCAAGCGCGCTGTAGACGGCCCAGCAGAACATTGTAAAATTGTATAAACTGAGCCCAGTGGTCTAATTAAAAAATGCCATGTGTTAGAAAATTTCAGTCCCTGTGCGCCCGAAATATCGATAAAATAGAGTGAAAAAAGTAACAAATTTAGTTCATAGATATTTTAGTAGAGGGTGTTGCAATCAGGAGCGAAAATCGCACTTCACGCACACGAGGAAAAAGTCCATGTACGTGTGCGCTTGGCGTTCGGCTAGCTTCGGATAGCAGAAGAACGCAGAAATATCTTCCGTCTCCTTCTCTCTCTTTCTCTCGCTACGGCTGACACGCTTGGCGATCGAGATTCGAGAACTATTATTTCTTACAAGGAGATGGTCAAGCTTCCCACCTGAGATTTAGCTAAATTTCAGTATGTTGTTAAATACTGATACCTCTCCTACTAATATAAAATACAATAACTCGTACCATCATTTTATAAGAAATAATTGTAAAGTCAGTCACGTACGTAATCTACCGATTCGATAAACCTACTTTTCAAGCAATGAGCGTGGTCGTGTTAGTAAGTCGAGCGGCTAGAACGCTGGAGATCACGAGTTCGAAACAATCTTTTTTTTTCTATTTCTTAAAAAAAATTTTTTTTAATGTGTCTAAATAATTTATTATGCAATATATTTAACCTATATTAATCGTTAAAAAATATTATATTTATATAATAAAATTATATATAATTATAATATTTTATATTTTATTTTATGTTTTATTTTTTTAATATTACATTTATATAATATTTTTTAACGATTAATATAGGTTGAATATATTGCATAATAAATTATTTAGACACATTAAAAAAAATTTTTTTTAAGAAATAGAAAAAAAAAATTGTTTCGAACTCGTGATCTCCAGCATTCTAACCGCTCGACTTACTAACACGACCACGCTCATTGCTTGAAAAGTAGGTTTACCGAATCGGTAGATTACGTACATGACTGACTTTACAATTATTTCTTGTAAAATAATAGTACGAGTTATTGTACCATATTTTATATTAGTAGGAGAGGTATCAGTATGTAACAACATACTGAAATTTAGCTAAATCTCAGGTGGGAAGCTTGACCATCTCCTTGTAAGAAATAATAGTTCTCGAACCTCGATCGCCAAGCGTGTCAGCCGTAGCGAGAGAGAGAGAGAAGGAGACGGAAGATATGTCTGCGCTCTTCTAGCTAGCTGAGCGCACATGTACATGGCTTTTTACTCGTGTGCGCGCTACATCGCGCACGCGAAGAAAAAGCAGTGTACGTGTGCGCTCGGCGCTCGGCCAGCCAGAAGAACACGGACATATCTTCGCATTATAAATTTTTATACATACATACGTACATACATACATATATACATATATATATATATATATATATATATATATATATATTGGCTTAAGAATAATTTTATTGGATTAATAAGATATTTACGATTAAAATCACACTAATAAGCACGATCCAGTGAGAAGAGATCTATCGAGTCGACATCAAATTGACGTTGATGTAAATTGCATCGATCGATATCAATTTGATATCGATTTGATGGTCATTTCTCACTGGAGATATAAATTGGGTAATTTTTAAGTAGATTAACCATACATATTTAATTAAAAGTAATCCGATTTATGTCATGTTTGGTGTCATTTTAATCGTGAAAATCTCATTAATCCATTAAAATTATTTTGAAATCAATAAAATGCGAAATTAATATTCTAGGTTCTATTTTATTCCATGTTTACTTTTCATAGACAAGCGAGCTCTTTAAAATCCTCGACGCTGAAGCGCGAGGAAAGCGAGAGAGAGAACGAGTAAGGAGCAAGCGAGATGGAAACATCTCGCAACAACAAAGAGAGTTCCGAAGTCTCGACGCGAGCCTATCTTAATCTCCAATCTTTTGTATCATGTTTCATTTTACCACAGAAAATAAAACTTTTACATTTCGCATTTTATCAGTCCAAAAATAATTTTTATGGATTCATGAGACTTTTGCGATTAAAATGACACCAAACACGGTATAGATAGGATAATTTTTAATTATATAAGTAATTAACATCTTGATTATAATATAATTAAAAATTACCCGATCTGTACCGTGTTTGGTGTTATTTTAATCGCAAAAATCTCATTAATCCATTAGAATAATTTCGGACCGATAAAATGCAAAATGTAAAAATTTTATTTTCTATAGTAAGATGAAATATAATACGAAAGATTGGAGATTAAGATAGGCTCGCGTCGAGACTTCGGAACTCTCTTTGTTGTAGCAAGATGTTTCCATCTCGCTTGCTCCTCACTCGTTTTCTCTCTCGCTTTCCTCAAGCTCCAGCATTGAAGGATTTTAAAAAGCTCACTTATCTATGAAAAGTACCCAGGTAGCAAGCACATGTCATTTTGACGTCTCAAATTGGTCATCCACTGACTACTTGTGACGTCATGACTTGACGTTTTTATGACGTAAAAATGACGGTCTAATGTCACAGACTGTTGACGTCACGAAAAGAACCACATTTTGACGTCATTTCATGACGTCTTTCTTGATTAATATAATGACGTTATTAAGACGTTCTTTGACCCTGCGCACAATAGAGAAAATATTAGGAATAAATATTGAATATTAGGAATAATTATTTTAAAATAATAAAATCGAAAAAACTTTGCTATAAAAATACAAATTCGAGAGAGGACTAATAAGATTTTTTATACTCGAATTTATATATCAAAGTTTATTCAATTTTTTATTTTAAAATAATTTTTGTTTTTAATATTTAATATTTATTCCTAATATTTTTTTTGTAGTGCACAGGGTTTTAATATAGTTAACAATTAATAAATACGCGCACGCACGCACGCACACACACACACAAAAACACACACACACACACACACACACACACACACATAATAAAAATAAAATATGTAAATATATGTATATATAAATTTTTTATTAATTATTATAAAGTTTTAATAAAAATAGAAATTTTTTAAATATATTACTTATTATTAAGCTTTACAAACATAATAATAATAATGTATATTTGTAACTATTAATAGCTATCTTAAATTGCACAATATGCATTGCACATTATGATTGTTAAATTAAAATAAATTTTCACAAATATTAAATTAAAAATTAATAAATAAAAAAATATTAATCAATGTTGTGTATGATTGGAAAACATATATAAGTATTATCATCAATATAAGGTACTACAATATATTTGCTGCTAATGAGACTAATAGGCCATATTTTGAGATTACTGAAATCTTTGAGAATATATATATTAAGTAGCGATGAGTCGCACGGATATACATATAATGGTGATTGTTTAATAAAATATTTTCCAATAATGAAAATGTCACCATTTGTTGTTTTTACAATATTATGTATTTCTATTACTTCTGCGTTGCCGCTCAAACTACAATAACTGTCTGCAATGCTGTAGCGATTGATAGAAAATGACAAATTTGTAAAACTGATTTTTTTATATTGTTTGTACCATTGACAAGAATTATTGTTTAATAAAGGTCCATTTTTATGTTCCATGTCAATCAAATATTTAGCTTTGACTTCTTTTAAGTTATATTTATGCATTTCTAAGAAAGAAGAATTTCTTTCTTGAATTCGACGATGTATTTGCTGTAATGGATTATTAGAAGATCTTATTAATTTTTTTAAATAACCAAGATAATTTTCAAACGGAAACGCAGAATATTCATCTAAAGGACCATAGATTTCTACGTCGTCGCATATATGTGTTAAGAGATGAATATTGTAAACAGCAAATTCCAGACCGTACAATTCATTTTTGCAATGATTGATAAAAGTTAGTAGGCATTCTCGTGCAAATGAAATTCCAAAATTATTTATATGTTTTTGTGATATTAATACAGAAATAGCAACATGCAACAATAGAAAATTTTCATAAATAGCTTTGTCTACAATATCTTTCAAAACTAAAGGACCGATGTAAATCAAAAAAGTTCTAAACTCTGTGGCTTTCCAATATGCTAGCTCATTTAATGACCGAGGTTTTCTATTAAATTCCAATGGAATAAATGGCTGTAAATTAATGAGACGTTGTGAGAGAACTTGTACCTTTCTGTTAGATAATCTAACGTTTAATGGACCTTCAATCCATGTATTTAATAGCTTTCTCATTACGCCTAAACATATGTTGTGTATATAGTCTGTGGGAAAAGATGTTATTAAATCTATAGGTAAATCCAATAAAGGGGATGGGCCATGATGGTGATCATCATCTATCTGTTTCCTAAAAGATTTGTCTGTGCGCTTTTGAGCTGTTTCACTTGTAAAAACAACTTTATTTTTATAATATTCTCCAGGTTCAACACATTTATCACATGAAGAATATCCCGAATGTGTCTTTGTACATTTTAAAAAAGCACGAGCAGGAGCATCGCATATAAAACTATGAATTTCTATTTTAAAGTGATTCCCATTAAAATCAAATCCATTTTTTAATAAATCATTTAATTCATCTAAAAAATTCCTTAAAAAAAGATTTAAAGGTATGGGCTTCGACGTACCACAAAAAATTGAAATACTAAATGGAATACTACGAAAATTTTTAATAAGTCCCAGAATAGACCATAGTTGTAATTTGTTACTTTTAAACAATGGGATGCCATCTACATTAAAACAGATTTTTAATGTTTCATTAGGTTTTAAACATTTTTGGGTATACTTT
The DNA here is from genome assembly GCA_901521435.1 of Crematogaster levior. Classification (NCBI taxonomy): domain Eukaryota; kingdom Metazoa; phylum Arthropoda; class Insecta; order Hymenoptera; family Formicidae; genus Crematogaster; species Crematogaster levior. The sequence continues at coordinate 31,318 of CABEGB010000017.1, forward strand.
TGTAACAATACATTTTTTAAAGCTATGTTCAAACCTAAGTAACAAAATTCTCCAGTTTCTAATTTATTAATTTGCGTAAAAATTGGAGTTTTCAATAATGTACGGGAATCTAATGGTAATTCAGGGTGATAAGGGGAAAGTATGCGCAAAAGATCTGTTACAGCTAAATGTGATACGTGTCTTTCAATGGCCCATTTCTTTAATTTATACATAAAATTATTTTCATTATCTAAGCTATTGTTTATATCTGTGTCAGAAGAATTATTCATTACCTTATTAGAAAAATCAGACACGGCATCAATAGTTAAATAGTTATCGTTTTGAAAATTTGAAGAGACAATAACATTTTCAAAATTTTCATTATTGCTCGTTTTATTATTAGTACTTTTAATTCTATTAGTATTTAAATCATTTAATGATTCATTATATATTTCGTTTGATAGGTTCAAATTATTACAAGGTGTTCTATTAGAAACATTAGCAGCAAATATTTTGTTTACAGCTTGTGTTACTCTTCGATATTGTTGGCGCCGTCCAACAAATTCTTTACGTTTACGTGTAATTTTTAACATAATGATAAATTTTTGCAAATAAACGAAAACAAAAGATATGTTTTGATAACCAATTATTAAAATAAATAACGCAAACTTAAAAAATGAAATTAATAAAATTAATATTAATTTATCAATAGACAAAATAAAAATAAAAGGTAATTCGTGTAGAATATAATATAATATTTAAATTTATAACCTTTCTTGTTGTTTTCTTTTCAAACTTTCCTTTAATCTATCAGAAGCGTGTTTTAACCAAGTTTTGATTGCATCCTCAATATCTTTTTTTGTGGTTGAAGGTTATTTTATTTGTACACCGTCTATGAATAAAACAGAAAAATTTTATACTATTTATTTTATAATAAATTATATATTATATTAAAAGAGAAATTTTATTTTTAATCAATTTTAATTAATTTTTATAAAATATTTAATATTGTCCAACTTACGGACTATCACAGTTTTCAAAGAAAGCTTCTCAAAAGCTTCTTTATTCTTTTGTCCTGCAAAGTTAAAACTTTTCGCAAGTTCGTTTGTTAAAACGTGTTTTAAAATTTTATTAGTTCTCGCAGTAGTAGTGTCACCTCCTAATGTTGATAAGAACAATGACTGTAAAATAATAAAAAAAATTAACATCAATGCATGTATAGACACATATACATATACACAACACATAGTAATAGTGGTAGTAGTAGTAGTAATAGTAATAGTAGCAGCAGTAGTAGTAGTAGTAGTAGTAGATAGATAGTAGTAGTAGTTATAGTAGTAGTAGTAGTTATAGTAGTAGTATAGTAGTAGTTATAGTAGTAGTAGTAATAATAATATGTGTCTGTATATGTTAAAACATGTGATTTAAATAAATTTATACCACAGCGTGTTTGTTTTCACAGGAGCTAAAATAATTTTCTAATAGTTGCAATTCTTCGCGTGTTTTCAATGGAAACTCAACAGGACAATTATCTGGGATAGAGAGTATGCCTTGAGTGTTGGAATGCTTTAATATTCCATAAATTTCTTTAACTTGTTCTCGCACTTTTCTTATTTCAGTAAAAATTTGCTCTGAAAAATTTAAATAGGCAAACATTCAAGTATATAACAAAATATATTTTTTTATTTTATAGAATAATAATAAGACATACCAGTAAAGCTACGTAAATATGGTCCTCCATACGCTTCATTAATAAGAGTTGAATTTACCGACTCTGATCGAGAACTGATGTTTGTGGAAACAGTTAAATATGGTGATGGTAATGTGGTTCTATTTAAAAAATCTATCTCCTTTGATCTTCTACTAGTAGTATTGTGTGCAGAAATATCAGAAGAATCTGAATTTATGTCTTGTTGCGATACTGTAATATAACAAATTTAAAGAAAAATTCGAAAAAATTTCAAAAATATGTTGCTTTATTTTTTTAAATATTTTGCTATTTCTTTATACCTGTTTCTGGGGGGTCTTTTGATGTCATAGACACTGATGACATTGGTGTTAAAGATTTTTGATGTTTATCTTGTAACACATGTGCTAAACAATAATGCTTAGATAAAATAAAATAAAATGCTTCCTATTTACAAAAGATAAAATTAGATTTATATTTATTAATTAAAAATTTAAATTTCTAATTGAAAAATATTTTTACCAAATGTAGAAATCTTCGGTGGTCGACGTAAAAAATGGTCATTTTCATCATCCTCTTCTTCACTAGTAGATATGTATTTAGAATTTCGTTTTGGCTGTCTTTTCTTTGGTTGCTCTTTATCTTCTACTGTAGAAGACTGTACATCAGAAAATTCTTCACACTTTTTTAGTTTTTTATTAGCTTTCTGATAATCATCTATATAATTAACAATTATGCAATAAAATTTGTTAATTAAAAACTAAACTGAATAAACAATTAATATATTCAATATACTCAATACACACACGCACGCACGCATGCACGCACGCACGCACGCACGCACACGCACACACACACAAATATATATATTGTATACGTACCACAAGAAAAAAGTATTTGTTTAATACCATATAATGTCCATGTTTGATCTTTTGGTTTTTCTTCGAGAAAGAGTGCTTTCTTAAATTGTGTACCAGTTTTATATGGAGGCCACCAAACCTCTTTTTTTCGTGGCGTTAACCATGAACAATGTACTAAAGCAATTGATGCTTCATCAATATCACTAACAGCAAATTCGACGCCAACAAAAGTCATTTCAGTAATGATTATGTACTCAAGAAAATATATAACGTATTAATGTAATAAATAATAAAAAATTTATACGGAATTTATTCGTTTGCGTCTGAACAAGTACGGACTTACACAGAGCACGTGAACCTAACCTGACAATGGGTCTGTTCTTTTCAGCTGCACTGCTGAACTAGTGCAATAAGTTAGAGTGAAAAAATATATATATGTCTCATTCTAACTTATTGCACTAGTTCAGCAGTGCAGCTGAAAAGAACAGACCCAATGACTACGTTTACACGACAGCCTAAAGCCGATTTAATAACTACCGTAGTTAGAGAATTCTTGCATCCAATTGGTATATTCTTTTAGATCTAGAAAAATATACCAATTGGATGCAAGAATTCATTAACTACAGTAGTTACTAAATCAGCTTTAGGCTGTCGTGTAAACGTAGTCAATGTAACTGATTTTTTCGCGCCAATATAGCAAACAAAACACGCGATAAACGACGCATGCGCGTGATCTGTTTCACGCTGTTTGACGTTCACAATGCTCGTGGCATTATTTTATTTTTATTGTTTACTAAAAAAAAAAGACATTTTATGCTCACAAGTGTTGCAAACGCTTTCTATTTGTTTTTGTTACTTCGACACGATGATTGCACTCAAGTGGCAAACTGATGTCATTATTAAACGTCAAAATGACGTTATTTTCACGTCTAATGACGTCATTCGGCATTAATATAACGTACGCTTGCAAATATTCGCATTTATATATTTTTTATTTTAATATGTAGGATCTACCTATAAAAATTGTACGCAGTTTTTTGGTATAAACATATTCAAACACAAATACCCCTCAAAAATTAATTGTTTAAATAAATGGTATCCTTTTTTAGATTGACACCAAATACACGTAAATAAAATGACTGTAAGACTTAAATATTACGTCATACTGACGTACTATATAATGACGTCATAAAATAAATGTAGGAGGACTTAAATATTACGTCATACTGACGTAAAATAATGACGTCATTATAATGTCATTCAAATGACTTATATATGATATGTCAGTTTTTGGTCACTTGACGTCATTCGTACGAACATGACTAGTATTCGACGTCAAAATGACGTGTGCTTGCTACCTGGGTAAACATCGAATAAAATGAAACCTAGAACATTTATTTCGCATTTTATTGATTTGAAAATAATTTTAATGGATTAATGACATTTTCACGATTAAAATGACACCAAACATGACATAAATCGGATTACTTTTAATTAAATATGTATGGTTAATCTACTTAAAAATTACCCAATTTATATCTCCAGTGAAAAATGACCATCAAATCGATATCAAATTGATATCGATCGATGCAATTTACATCAATTCGACGTCAATTCAATGTCGACTCGATAGATTTCATCTCACTGGATCGTACTTATTAGTGTAATTTTAATCGCAAATATCTTATTAATTCAATGAAATTATTTGAAGCCTATATATATATATATGTATGTACACAAATTTATAATGCGAAGATACGTCTGCGTTCTTCTAGCTAGCCGAGCGTCGAGCGCACACGGACACGGCATTTTCCTTGTGTGCGCGCTACATCACGCACACGAGGAAAGAGCCGTGTACGTGTGCGCTTGGCGCTCGGCCAGCTAGAAGAGCGCAGACATATCTTCCGTCTCTGTCTCTCCCTCGCGCTATAGCTGACACGCTTGGCGATCGAGATCGAAAATTATATCTCTTGCAAGGAGACAGTCGAGCTTTCCATCTGGAATTTAGTTGAATATCATATATGTTTTTATACTCTTCCTACTAATATATTTACTTTTTTTCAACGTGTCTTTAAATAATTTATGCAATACATTAAAATTAAACCTATATTAATATCATTAAAAAAATTATATTTATATAATATTTTTTAAGGATTAATATAGGTTTAATTTAATATATTGCATAAATTATTTAAAGACATTAAAAAAAAAATAGAAAAAAAAAGAAAGGTTTCGAACTCGAGATCTCCAGCGTTCTAGTCGATCGACTTACTAACACGACCACGCTTATTCCTTTGAAAGTAGGTATATCGAATCGGTAGATTACGTACTGACTTTATTTTTATTTCTAGGAAAATAATGGTACGAGTTATTGTACTATGTATTATATTAGTAGAAAGAGTATCAGTTATGTAACATATTGATACCTCTCTTACTAATATAATACATGGTACAATAATTCGTACCATTATTTTCCTAGAAATAAAAGTAAATTCAGTACGTAATCTACCGATTCGATATACCTGTTTACAAAGCAATAAGCGTGGTCGTGTTAGTAAGTCGATCGACTAGAACGCTGGAGATCTCGAGTTCGAAACCTTTCTTTTTTTTTCTATTTTTTTTTTTAATGTCTTTAAATAATTTATGCAATATATTAAATTAAACCTATATTAATCCTTAAAAAATATTATATAAAAATAATTTTTTTAATGATATTAATATAGGTTTAATTTTAATGTATTGCATAAATTATTTAAAGACACGTTGAAAAAAAGTAAATATATTAGTAGGAAGAGTATAAAAACATATATGATATTCAACTAAATTCCAGATGGAAAGCTCGACTGTCTCCTTGCAAGAGATATAATTTTCGATCTCGATCGCCAAGCGTGTCAGCTATAGCGCGAGGGAGAGACGGAGACGGAAGATATGTCTGCGCTCTTCTAGCTGGCCGAGCGCCAAGCGCACACGTACACGGCTCTTTCCTCGTGTGCGTGATCGCACACAAGGAAAATGCCGTGTACGTGTGCGCTCGACGCTCGGCTAGCTAGAAGAACGCAGACGTATCTTCGCATTATAAATTTGTGTACATACATACATACATACATACATATATATATACATATATACATTATAATCTCATCTATAATATATATATATATATATACAGGGTGACCCATTTTAACTTCCCCACCGGATTATCTTGAAAGGAATGCACTTTCTGAAAAAAAGTTTCAGATATAAGTTTTAGTATTTTTCCCTGGCTATTGAATGGCGATATTGAATTTGACCTCGATTGTGAATGTGAAGGTCATTTAAAGGTCAAGTTAATTTTTTTAAATGGGAACCACTATTTTTTATTACATATTCTTGTAGCTGACTTCAAGAGCTTTCCAAAACACTATAATAAAGTATTTTTTTATTAAGTATTTTCCGAGTTATAAAGCTTGAAATAATTTCTTAATTTTACATAAACTGTAAAATATCTCGTAAAATATTTACTTTTCGATGACCTTATCTCAATACTTTTATGCACAGAATAATGAGAGGAATCAATTGGTGTAAAGAAAACACATAGTTGTTTTTAAGAAAAAATATGTAATTGTTAGTTACAAATTGCATATTTTTTCTTAAAAACAACTATGTGTTTTCTTGACACCAATTGGTTCCTCTCATTATTCTGTGCATAAAAGTATTGAGGTAAGGTCATCGAAAAGTAAATATTTTACGAGATATTTTACAGTTTATGTAAAATTATGAAATTATTTCAAGCTTTATAACTCGGAAAATACTTAATAAAAAAATACTTTATTATAGTGTTTTGGAAAGCTCTTGAAGTCAGCTACAAGAATATGTAATAAAAAATAGTGGTTCCCATTTAAAAAAATTAACTTGACCTTTAAATGACCTTCACATTCACAATCGAGGTCAAATTCAATATCGCCATTCAATAGCCAGGGAAAAATACTAAAACTTATATCTGAAACTTTTTTTCAGAAAGTGCATTCCTTTCAAGATAATCCGGTGGGGAAGTTAAAATGGGTCACCCTGTATATATATATATAGGCTTCAAATAATTTCATTGAATTAATAAGATATTTGCGATTAAAATTACACTAATAAGTACGATCCAGTGAGATGAAATCTATCGAGTCGACATTGAATTGACGTCGAATTGATGTAAATTGCATCGATCGATATCAATTTGATATCGATTTGATGGTCATTTCTCACTGGGAACATAAATTGGATAATTTTTAACTAGACTAACCATACATATTTAATTAAAAGTAATCCGATTTATGTCGTGTTTGGTGTCATTTTAATCGTGAAAATGTCATTAATCCATTAAAATTATTTTCAAATCAATAAAATGCGAAATAAATGTTCTAGGTTTTATTTTATTCCATGTTTACTTTTCATAGATAACCGAGCTCTTTAAAATCCTCAACGCTGTAGCGCGAGGAAAGCGAGAGAGAGAACGAGTAAGGAGCAAGCGAGATGGAAACATCCGCAAGATCAAAGAGAGTTCCGAAGTCTCGACGCGAGCCTATCTTAATCTCCAATCTTTGGTATTGTATTTCATCTTATTATAGAAAATAAAATTTTTACATTTTGCATTTTACCAGTCCGAAAATAATTGTAATGGATTAACCCCCCTGCGTATTCAATTCCCCTGACTTTTCCGGTCCAAAATGCACCGAAAATTTGACGCATTATTTCGTTAGGGGGGAGGTGTACTTTTATTTTTTATTGAGTGCTAAAACCGAATTTTTTGGTTTTTTAAAAAAATTCAAAATGGCGGACCCAATATGGCGTCATTTTACGAAAATTGCGCCTATAATGTTGATTTTACGGGCTGTTATCTAACTATTAAGTTTAAAATCCAATTATTTTGTGTCATGAGTCTTAAATAATTAATTTTGAATGAAATATTAACAATTTTGAAAATGGCTAATCCTATTAAAAAAGAGCAATTTCCCGGCCGCCATCTTGAATTTTCATTTTCTTGATCTTATATTTAATTTTAGTGACGTTAAAAATCGAAAAGTTATTATTTTATTTAATTTTAAATTGTATATAAAAGGCTATATTTAAATCTTTAAGTTTATAAAGTTCTCCTGAATTGCAAAATTTTCACGATTTTCTGAGTAATTTTTCACAAGAAGGATAATAAATTCAATAATATAAATGCATTTACCTTCATCCCCAATCCATAAGCTTTAATTTGAGAGGTCAAACATGTTATAAAAGTGATCCTATCAAAAGTTATCCATGAAAGTCTTACCCCGAGTATACTCGGGACAGCGCAAAAACGACAATTTCGAAACCCCGAGTATTCTCGGGACTGCACTCAAGGGGGTTAATGAGATTTTTGCGATTAAAATGACACCAAACACGACATAAATCGAATTACATAATCAAACTATATTAGTTATTTATCAATTTAATTCATTAATTAAAGTTATTCGATTTATGTCGTGTTTGGTGTCATTTTAATCGCAAAAATCTCATTAAACCATTACAATTATTTTCGGACCGATAAAATGCAAAATGTAAAAATTTTTTTTTTTATAGTAAGATGAAATATAATACGATAGATTGGAGATTAAGATAAGCTCGCGTCGAGACTTCGGAACTCTCTTTGATCTTGCGGATGTTTCCATCTCGCTTGCTCCTTACTCGTTCTCTCTCTCGCTTTCCTCGCGCTCCAGCGTCGAGGATTTTAAAAAGCTCGCTTGTCTATGAAAAGTAAACATGGAATAAAATAAAACCTAGAATATTAATTTCGCATTTTATTGATTTGAAAATAATTTTAATGGATTAATGACATTTTCACGATTAAAATGACACCAAACATGACATAAATCGGATTACTTTTAATTAAATATGTATGGTTAATCTAGTTAAAAATTATCCGATTTATATCTCCAGTGAGAAATGACCATCAAATCGATATCAAATTGATATCGATCGATGCAATTTACATCAATTCGACGTTCAATGTCGACTCGATAGATTTCATCTCACTGGATCGCGCTTATTAGTGTAATTTTAATCGCAAATATCTTATTAATTCAATGAAATTATTTGAAGCCTATATATATATATATATATATATATGTATGTATGTATGTATGTATGTATGTATGTACAAATTTATAATGCGAAGATACGTCTGCGTTCTTCTAGCTAGCCGAGCGTCGAGCCCACACGTACATGGCATTTTCCTTGTGTGCGATCACGCACACGAGGAAAGAGCCGTGTACGTGTGCGCTTGGCGCTCGGCCAGCTAGAAGAGCGCAGACATATCTTCCGTCTCCGTCTCTCCGTCGCGCTATAGCTGACACGCTTGGCGATCGAGATCGAAAATTGTATTTCTTGCAAGGAGACAGTCGAGCTTTCCATCTGGAATTTAGTTGATTATTATATATGTTTTTATACTCTTCCTACTAATACAGTGCTCGGAATTAGTTGCTATTTTCGAGCCGATTCCCGAGGCAACGCCTCCTATTCCCCCACTACCGCTTGACGCTCGAGCAGACGCTGCGGCCGAGCCGCCGACAGCGTGTCTCTCAGGAGCGTCTCTAAAGAAAAAGAAAGCTAGGACCTTTTATATTATTAGTAATATTTTCCTAAAGAAATAATTTCTGCTTTTGTAACAAATAATTAATCGAAATGTTATGAATATATTATGTAATGCTATTTCACATCTTATCGCGAAAAATTCTACATCATTTTGTAAAAGAATATTTATAAAGGAATGCCTCATCGTATGAGATGAGAACGAGTACTTCAATAATTTTTATGGATATCATCCTTCGTAGAATTATGCAAACGACCGAGAAGACCAGAATAAAATTTTTACTTATTGAATGTTTCGATTTTTTTCTATTTTATCTTCATCTTATGACATAAGATGTAAAAATTTTATTCTGGTCTTCTCGGTCGTTTGCATAATTCTACGAAGGATGATATCCATAAAAATTATTGAAGTACTCGTTCTCATCTCATACGATGAGGCATTCCTTTATAAATATTCTTTTACAAAATGATGTAGAATTTTTTGCGATAAGATGTGAAATAGCATTACATAATATATTCATAACATTTCGATTAATTATTTATTACGAAAGCAGAAATTATTTCTTTAGGAAAATATTACTAATAATATAAAAGGTCCTAGCTTTCTTTTTCTTTAGAGACGCTCCTAAGAGACACGCTGTCGGCGGCTCGGCCGCAGCGTCTGCTCGAGCGTCGAGCGGTAGTGGGGGAATAGGAGGCGTTGCCTCGGGAATCGGCTCGAAAATAGCAACTAATTCCGAGCACTGTACTAATATATTTACTTTTTTTCAACGTGTCTTTAAATAATTTATGCAATACATTAAAATTAAACCTATATTAATATCATTAAAAAAATTATTTTTATATAATATTTTTTAAGGATTAATATAGGTTTAATTTAATATATTGCATAAATTATTTAAAGACATTAAAAAAAAAAATAGAAAAAAAGAAAGGTTTCGAACTCGAGATCTCCAGCGTTCTAGTCGATCGACTTACTAACACGACCACGCTTATTGCTTTCTAAATAGATATATCGAATCGGTAGATTACGGACTGACTTTACTTTTATTTCTAGGAAAATCATGGTATGAGTTATTGTACCATGTATTATATTAGTAAGAGAGGTATCAATATGTTACATAACTGATACTCTTTCTACTAATATAATACATGGTACAATAACTCGTACCATTATTTTCCTAGAAATAAAAATAAAGTCAGTACGTAATCTACCAATTCGATATACCTACTTTCAAAGCAATAAGCGTGGTCGTGTAGTAAGTCGATCGACTAGAACGCTGGAGATCTCGAGTTCGAAACCTTTCTTTTTTTCTATTTTTTTTTATGTCTTTAAATAATTTATGCAATATATTAAATTAAACCTATATTAATCTTTAAAAAATATTATATAAAAATAATTTTTTTAATGATATTAATATAGGTTTAATTTTAATGTATTGCATAAATTATTTAAAGACACGTTGAAAAAAAATAAATATGTTAGTAGGAAGAGTATAAAAACATATATGATATTCAACTAAATTCCAGGTGGGAAGCTTGACCGTCTCCTTGTAAAAAATAATAGTTCTCGAATCTCGATCGCCAAGCGTGTCAGCTACAGCGAGAGAAAGAGAAGGAGACGGAAGATATGTCTGCGCTCTTTTAGCTAGCTGAGTGCACACGGACATGGCCTTTTTGTCGTGTGCGCGCTACCTCCCACACAGGAAAAAGCCGTGTACATGTGCGCTCGGCGCACGGCCAGCTAGAAGAACGCAGACATATCTTCGCATTATAAATTTGTATACATACATACATACATACGTACATACATACATACATGCCATACATACATACATACATACATACATGCATACGTAGCTGTACATACATGCATGTAGTATCAATGTATGTATGTATGTATGTATGTATGTATAAAAATTTATAATGCAAAGATATGTTCGTATTCTTCTAGCTGGCCGAGCACTGCCGAGCACCGAGCACAAACGTATACGGCTTTTTTTTGTGTGCGTGATGTAGCGCGCGAGTAAAAAGCCATGTACGTGTGCGCTCAGCTAGCTGGAAAAACGCAGACATATCTTCTGTCTCCTTCTCTTTCTCTCACTATGGCTGACGCACTCGGAAAGGAAAAAGCCGTATACGTGTGCGCTTGGCTAGCTAGAAAAGCGCAGACATATCTTCTGTCTCCTTCTCTTTCTCTCGCTATAGCTGACGCGCTCGGAAAGGAAAAAGCCGTATGGGCTTTCTACAATAAGATATTAGTCGCAAGTCGTAAGCGAATAAACCAATCATAGTTGAATTTAGAAAAGAATAATCGAATATGATTGGTCTATTCGCTTACGACTAATATCTTATTGTAGAAGGCCCAGTATACGTGTACGCTTGGCTAGCTAGAAGAGCGCAGACATATCTTCCGTCTTCTTCTCTCTCTCTCTCGCTACGGCTGACACGCTTGGATCGAGATTCGAGAACTATATTTCTTACAAGGAGATGGTCAAGCTTCCCACCTGAGATTTAGCTAAATTTAGTATGTTGTTATATATGTTGTTACTGATACCTCTCCTACTAATATAAAATATGGTACAATAACTCGTACCATTATTTTACAAGAAATAATTGTAAAGTCAGTCATGTACGGAATCTACCGATTCGATAAATCTATTTTTCAAGCAATGAGCGTGGTCGCGTTAGTAAGTCGAGCGGCTAGAACGCTGGAGATCACGAGTTCGAAACAATCCTTTTTTTTCTATTTCTTAAAAAAATTTTTTTTAATGTGTCTAAGTAATTTATTATGCAATATATTTAACTTATATTAATCTCTAAAAAATATTATATTTATATAATAAAATTATATATAATTATAATATTTTATATTTTATTTTGTTTTATTTTTTTAATATTACATTTATATAATATTTTTTAACGATTAATATAGGTTGAATATATTGCATAATAAATTATTTAAACACATTAAAAAAAAAATTTTTTAAGAAATAGAAAAAAAAAGATTGTTTCGAACTCGTGATCTCCAGCGTTCTAGCCGCTCGACTTACTAACACGACCACGCTCATTGCTTGAAAAGTAGGTTTACCGAATCGGTAGATTACGTATATGACTGACTTTACAATTATTTCTTGTAAAATAATGGTACAAGTTATTGTACCATATATTATATTAGTAGGAGAGATATCAGTATGTAACAACATACTGAAATTTAGCTAAATCTCAGGTGAAAAGCTTGATCATCTCCTTCTCGAATCTCGATCGCCAAGCGTGTCAGCCGTAGCGAGAAAGAGAAGAGAGAAGGAGACGGAAGATATGTCTGCGCTCTTCTACTATCCGAAGCTAACCGAACGCCAAGCGCACACGTACATGGACTTTTTCCTCGTGTGCGTGAAGTGCGATTTTCGCTCCTGATTGCAACACCCTCTACTAAAATATCTATGAACTAAATTTGTTACTTTTTTCACTCTATTTTATCGATATTTCGGGCGCACAGGGACTGAAATTTTCTAACACATGGCATTTTTTAATTAGACCACTGGGCTCAGTTTATACAATTTTACAATGTTCTGCTGGGCCGTCTACAGCGCGCTTGGGTATTGTTTTATGCATAAAAGCTACATAACTTTTATACGAAGCGAATATTTTCACGAGTTGACAGGTCGAGACGCCATGTTCATTCAGAAAGTCGGTAAATGGATATGTAAATTTATACATTTTATTACTTTTTCTCTTTTTCAGTGAATAATATTTTTATAAACCGGAACTGTGAGATTTCGGCCAGCATATCACATGCTCTGCTGAAATTGCGCGGCGCTCGAGAAGAATTAATTTATTTAAACATCCTATTTAAAATATTGCTAGTGGTTAGAACTTTTTAGAACATGCTTAAGCATGTTGAGAACTATAAGAAAAATATTTTTATAAACCGGAACTGTGAGATTTCGGCCAGCATATCACATGCTCTGCTGAAATGCGCGCCGCTCGAGAAGAAATAATTTATTTAAACATCCTACAATATTGCTAGTGCCTAGAACTCTTTAGAACATGCTTAAGCATGTTGAGAACTATAAGAAAATATTTTTATAAACCGGAACTCAGATTTCGGCCAGCATATCACATGCTCTGCTGAAATGCGCGGCGCTCGAGAAGAAATAATTTATTTAAACATCTTACAATATTGCTAGAACTCTTTAAACATGCTTAAGCATGTTGAGAACTATAAGAAAAATATTTTTTATAAACCGGAACTGTGAGATTTCGGCCAGCATATCACATGCTCTGCTGAAATGCGCGGCGCTCGAGAAGAAATAATTTATTTAAACATCCTACAATATTGCTAGTGGTTAGAACTCTTTAGAACATGCTTAAGCATGTTGAGAACTATAAGAAAAATATTTTTTATAAACCGGAACTGTGAGATTTCGGCGAGCATATCACATGCTCTGCTGAAATGCGCGGCGTCGAGAAGAATTAATTTATTTAAACATCCTACAATATTGCTAGTGGTTAGAACTTTTTAGAACATGCTTAAGCATGTTGAGAACTATAAGAAAAATATTTTTCATAAACCGGAACTGTGAGATTTCGGCCAGCATATCACATGCTCTGCTGAAATGCGCGCCGCTCGAGAAGAAATAATTTATTTAAACATCCTACAATATTGCTAGTGCCTAGAACTCTTTAGAACATGCTTAAGCATGTTGAGAACTATAAGAAAAATATTTTTCATAAACCGGAACGGATTTTTAAAATCACCAGAACTATTACTAAAATGTATCAGGAACTATAAAACTCGAGTGCATGCGACGAGAACTCTTTTTATTTTTGCTCTGCTGAAAAATGATCTGCTACGGGAAGTTAGCAGATCATTTTTTTGATCGACTGTTTTTTGGATAAAATCATGAGAACTATTACTAAAATGTATCAGGAACTATAGAACTCAAGTGCATGCGACGAGAACTCTTTTTTATTTTTGATCTGCTAGAAAATGATATGCCAACTTCACGGGCCTCACTGCGATGCTCAACAATCGACAATCGGTCGCTGAGGTGGAGGAGCAATCGGCTGTGCCTCGGCGAAGACTCGGCGGCTTTAGCGGACGGCGAAGACGTGGGGATAAGGAGCTATATAAGCACATCACTAATCGTGCCAGACTCTTTTCAGCTATCATATCGTCTCGTCTGCATTGAAGAAAATTTTTCTTGCAGACTTTGATTTCGCTTATAAACATTATGTACGATAAATCCATTCTTCTAGAAATCTTGTTACAAGATGAATGTCGTACTCTTAATGAGGATGGCAAATCGTATCCACCCTCTGCGTTTGTTTAAACTCTCTATGCTAATAAAATGCGTGAACGTGGTTTTAATATAACACCAAAGCATATATAATCGTACATGAAAATCGCAACGGTTACAAAGATAAATTGCAGCTTCATTTTGGCATCACATCACATGCCATAAATGAAATAGATAAATCTTCCTATTCGGATATTGATATATCAGCATCTTCTGTCATTTTAGACAAAAAGGAATTTAATATTGTAATTTCTGCACAAAAGTGACAGATGATGAAACCTATAAAAAAAATATATAATAAACGTGTTTATTGGGTTTTACAACCCCGTTGGACAGATATTATAGCAGAGATATTGTGGCAACAGCAAAAACTTGATTGCGTCCTCAAATTTAAAAAACACAATGTTTATATTAATAATGAGGCGCGTTGCTATGTATCTATTCAGGGCGGTTGTGTTGAATGTGCTGCAACTATCAAATGCATATTGTTTAAGATACCAGTTGAAAATACAGATGTGATTTTCAAATGTAAAATAAAAAACCTATGTTCCATAGAACATACTAAAAAGAGGCACCTTAAAGATAACCGACGTGTACAAATAACTGATACAATGATCAAACAACGAAAAGAGGCTATTACTTTCCGCCGAGAAGAAGCAAAACGCTTTTGGGAACAAAAGTCCTCCGATATTGCCTTTGTCTGCAGTATTACGCAAAGCGAAAGAACAAAGACTCCTAAATCAACATGGTTTAATTTTCAGCAACCCTGTGCTAAATTTATTGAACCATGCAAAGTATGGTAAATACACAGGATCAATTATTAATATCAGTTTATTACCATTTTATTGCATGTATTGGAGTTATGAACAACAACTTTTATATACCGCAAGAATTAAAAGAGATCTAGAAGCTTTCCTAACGATCGATGCTACGGGCAACATAATTAAACGTGAATCATCTCACGATCCACCGGTTTTTTTATATCAATGTGTACTGATTAGTAAGGAGGGAAGCGTACCAGTATTCCAAATGGTTTCAGCGGATCACAGAGCTGTTACAATTGCTTTTTTTTTAAGCAATATTATTATTAAAGGTGTCCCTACTCCACGTGTAGCTGTATCAGATTTTGGATGGGCTCTTTTAATCGCTATTGCAGATGTTTTTGCAAAATGCATTGATTTTCGTGACTACTTGCAAAAATGTTACAGCAATGCAGTTTTAGGAAATATTAGCGTACTTCCATCTTGTTACATCAGGCTAGATGTTAGTCATCTAATTCACATGGTAGCAAGATGGAAATGTGTTGAAGATTTGAATCTCGCGGTCGACGTTGCGCCTGGAGTCGCCTACATGGCGTTCAGTACTTTTAACGTTCTACGTGTGGAGACACTGTCTCGTCAACGGTCTCGTTCTCTCTCGGCGCCATTATTAAGTCGCGGTAGCACGTCTCCTTCTCTGTATTACCTTGAGTCTTTAATTAAGAATACACTTCTCGTATAAAAGACAATAATCGGCTATCGTTATTCCCACTCGCCCTCAACAGGTTATGGGCCCAGATAATAATTCGAGTAGTCAAAAGTCGAAGTGAAGTGAAACACTCAGTGCGCCGAAGAATCATCGAAAGGATAGCTATCTTTCCTCATCGAGTCGAAGAGAGCAAAAATGGCCACATCCGGTGTCACAAGGATTGACGCTCTAAATCGAGAAAATTATGACACCTGGAAAATGCACATGGAAGCGCTCCTAATAAAAAATGACGCCTGAGGATACGTCTCTGGCACAAAGATTAAACCGGAGGTAATACCAAATGACAATGCGGGTAGAGTAGCATACGACATCTAGATGACAAATGACCGGAAAGCGAGATCCGACATTATTTTATCGATAAGCTCCACCGAACTTAAACAAATCAAGGGATGAGAAACTTCCCGGGATGTATGGCTACGTCTTGAAGAGATCTACCAATCTAAAGGACCCGCACGAAAGGCCACGTTATTGAAACAACTGATCCTTACACGGATGCAGAAAGACGACGACGTGCGCAAACATCTACGAAAATTCTTTGACGCGGTCGACAAACTCACTGAAATGGAAGTGGAGATAAACACGGATCTTCTCGCGATCCTTGTTATACAGCCTTCCGTCGACGTTCGACAACTTTCGCTGTGCGATAGAGTCCAGAGATGAATTACCTAGCCCGGAGACTCTACGAGTAAAAATTATTGAAGAGAGCAATGCACGGAAACATGATACGCAAGGAGACATCTCGAACGCAATGGTCGCACATAAACGCTTCGACAAGCAGAGCAGGACACAAAGAAAGAAAAACGGATTGCCGATTAAAGACAACACGAACACAACAAAGATAAAGTGTTACCGATGCAAGAAAATCGGTCACAAGGGATTTGAGTGCCGGAAATCTCGCGAAAAAAATGAACATAGTGCACAAAGCGCGGAGCATCATTTGTTTTATAACGTACCCGAAACGCAAGCATATAAAAACAATAAATACTCGCTTGAACTGACACAAGCCGCGTACGCGAATCAGGATACCGTTTGGTGTTTAGATAGCGGTTGTTCGTCCCATTTAAGTAAAAATATAGACGACCTCAATGATACTTGTAGCGTCGAATCGGGAAAGTTACATTTAGCGAATAACGCTTCGACGGATATAAAGGCTCGTGGAAATGTGCATATTCAAGTAAGTCTTGGACCAAAGACTAAAAGAATCGAATTAGCCGACGCGTTGCACGTTCCCGATTTACGTACCAATCTCATGTCGGTCGGTAAGATTACCGACAAAGGTTATCGCGTGATTTTCGAGAAAGACTCGGAGGAAATCATTGATGATCACGGCGAAACTATACTAATCGCGAATCGGAGTGACGGATTATATTATATTAAAGCGGAAAGAACAAACGCACGCATTGCGAGCTTTATACACTAAGAAGCAGGAATCTTCAAATTTAGAGTCATCGAGTTTATGGCATCGCAGAATGGGGCACTTAAACATGAAGGATTTAGTCTTAGCTTCACAAAGGAAAACGATAGAAGGCTTTGGCGTCATCGAACCGAAAGGGGATATCACTTGCGAAGTATGCATTCAAGGTAAAATGTCGCGCGCCACGTTTCCTAAGCATTCCGAACGAAGTACCAAAATATTCGACCTGGTTCACTCTGATGTATGCGGCCCGATGTGCACCGAATCTCATGGGAGAGCTAAATATTTTATCACATTTATTGACGACCATTCCGGCTGGTGCGAGGTGCGATTCCTGAATAAAAAGAATGAGGTATTTACCGAGTTTAAAAAGGTAAGGGCATTGTTCGAGAAATAGACAGGTGAGTCTTTAAAATGTCTACAAAGCGACAATGGAACCGAGTACTTAAATAACGCATTCAATGATTTCATGAATACTAACGGCATTCGACGACGATTAACCGTAGCCAACAACCCCAAGCAAAATGGGAAGGCAGAACGTCGCAACAGAACCCTGTTAGAAATGGCAAAGTGTCTACTCATTTAGTCCGGGCTGCCGAATTCTTTTTGGGCTGAGGCGATTATGACCACAAACTTCATCAGAAACAGGTGCCCCTCCAAGTCACTCGATGGTAAGACTCCCTATGAGATGTGGCACGGAAAAAGGCCGAGAGTGGATTTCTTCAGATTCAAAGTTTACATTCTCGATCGAATCTCTCACAAGGATAAGTTCGACTCCAAAACGAAAAGCGGGATCTTTCTAGGATATTCAGATCAATCGAAGGGATATTGCATATGGATCCCCGAAGAACGAAAAGTCGAAATAGCCAGAGATGTAAAATTCATGGAGGACATATCGCCCCTGACACCCACGTCTTCAAAATCACAACCGTTAGAGATACAGAGCGACACACCGAAGATCGATGTTCCTTTAATTAAGGCGATTCCAGAAGACGGTGACATCGAAGAAGAAGAAGATATAGCATTATCCGACGCAGATGACAACAACGATGAGAACACCAAGAAACCATGCACCGACCAAAGGGTAATGAAAAGAAGTCCCGGCAGGCCACAAAAGATCAAAACCGGAAGGAGAGGACCTTCGAAGCAGTACTGCATTGCTGAAGCAAACTGCGGTCAAGAAGCGTTCTTAGCCGAAATCCCCATCGATCAGGCAATCACGGGTCCTCATTCTCACGAATGGTACGATGCGATAGGATCTGAAATGAGAAATCTCATTGAGAATGATACAAAATGTGGAAAATTGTGAATCGCCCCACGGACCGCAAAGTGATCGGAAGCAGAATCGTATTGCGTAACAAATATGGAGCAGACGGATCGCTGGAGCGAAGAAAGGCAAGAGTCGTCGCCCGCGGTTTTTCTCAACGTCCGGGAATCGACTTTGGCAAGACCTTTGCCCCAGTAGCTCAACTAAGTTCAGTATGCATCGCAACAGCTATTGCATTGGAATACAACATGATTATACGTCAGTTTGATGTAACAGCTGCTTATCTCAACGATCATATAGACGAAGAAATATTTATAGAGATCCCTGAGATGACAGAGGAAGCTTTGAAGCAGATCATCCGTACAGAACGAAGAAACAGCGTAATCGAAAAGAAAACTAGAAAAATGCTCGAAGACATAGAAAGCGGAAACAAAGTATGTCAACTGAACAGAACACTCTATGGGCTCAAGCAATCCGGACGCCAATGGCACAAGAAGCTAAATCAAGAGCTGCGAAACTTAGGATTCACGCCTTTAAATTCAGACCCCTGCGTGTATTCGTCAAATCAAAGGGGAGCCCTTACGCTTGTCGTTGCCTATGTCGACGATATTTTGATCATCTCGAAGAACAGGAGCGACATCAAGAAAATCGGAGAAAACCTCTCAAAGATTTTTAACATACGCGATCTGGGCGACGTGAAATGCTGTCTCGGCATAGAATTTATACGTCACGAAGACGGATACTCCATTCATCAGAGAGGATTTATCCTGGACGTTCTGACGCGTTTCGGAATGACCGAATGCAAAGCCATTTCAACTCCCATGAACGTTAGTACAAAATTGAGTCGAAGTAAGTCTTCGGACGACGAAGAAGATAATAAGGTACCCTACCGTAAGCTTATCGGATCTCTGATGTATATAGCCATGGGTACAAGGCCAGACATCGCCCATGCGGTAAGTTATTTAAGCTGTTACAATGATTGTCACAAACACGCTTATTGGGTTGCAAGCGCGTGCTGCGTTACTTGAAGGCCACTCTAGATTACACAATCAACTACAAATCGACTGGCGGACAACCTATCACCGGATTCGTCGATGCTGACTGGGGAAGCTGTCCAGATGATCGTAGATCATATACAGGATACGCTTTCATTCTCGCCGGTGGCTGCATCACCTGGGAGTCCAGAAAGCAGAGAACGGTAGCGCTATCGTCAACGGAGGCTGAATATATGGGAATCAGCGATGCCTTCAAGGAAGCCCTATATCTACGAAAGTTCCTGGTAGAGCTTGGATTGGAGCTCCTAGGAAACATCACCGTTATGTGCGACAACATCGGAGCTCAGAAGATTGCGACAAATCCCGTGTTTCATTCCCGTACAAAACATATAGACATTAGACATCACTTTGTGCGGGAGACATTGAATTCAGGATATGTCAATATAATGCATGTCTCTACAGATGACATGGCTGCCGACGTACTAACCAAAGGTCTGCCTAGTAATAAACATAATAAATGCGTAAAATTATTGGGGATGAGCCAACTCCGTGCTTAACGAGGGGGAGTGTTGGAGATTTGAATTTCGCGGTCGACGTTGAGCCTGGAGTCGCCTACATGGCGTTTAGTACTTTTAACGTTCTATGTGTGGAGACACTGTCTCGTCAACGGTCTCGTTCTCTCTCGGCGCCATTATTAAGTCGCGGTAGCACGTCTCCTTCTCTGTATTACCTTGAGTCTTTAATTAAGAATACACTTCTCGTATAAAAGACAATAATCGGCTATCGTTATTCCCACTCGCCCTCAACAAAATGTTTGAAGGGTAAAGAAAAAATGTTGGTGCGAGCATTTAACCTTCGTTGCATTGGTCAGGTTTATCAAATGAACAATTTCACAGAAATAGAATATATTATGACATCATTATTAACTGTAGCATTAAGCAAAACTATAGGTACGATAAATGGTGAACCACTAATGTCTAAAATATGTATGCAGTATTTAAACAATATGATAAAAGGTAATTTTATAAACGACGAAATAGATAAAATTATAAATAATGATAATAATGACATAAACGAAGAAGATGAATTATCTATTAATAATTTCAATAATGAAAAACAAACTAATATTACAGATTGGATAAATTGGAGTGATTCCATTTTAGAATCTGCAAAAAAAATTGTCAAAGACTCAGAAAATGGTAACATTATAAACACATGTTATAATCCAGAATTTGCCAAACAAATAAAAATACTGAATATTGTTCCTCCGGAAAGCTCCAACTTAGGCACACACCAACACTCGCGGCACTCTCCGTCGAGACGGAATAAACACTCCGTGTATTCAGGAAAGAAACTCTTTTATTCTAACGAGAGCTTTACAATTACGCGTCAGAACGCGAGAAGGAACCGACATTAAAGACGCCGATTGCTGTTTGACAGGAGACGATTCGTTGCCAAGGAGCGCTCCATAACACGTAGCGCACCGGGTGGCGAGAGCGGATGCAACACTGCCCTCCTTCTTCCAGAATGTCGTCCCGATATTCAGGGAGGGCAGTTCCTAAGGAACCTCTTGTTCCTTCAGACTCACGGAAAAAGGAGGCGGTCTTCTCAGGACCTCTCGTCCTTAGAAGCAATCCTCCGACGGCTTCCTGCCCTACTCCGAGCTGCTGCTGCGGGTTACCGGGCTCCGTCTTCTTTTTCTTCCCTTCTTCCGTGTCTCTTTCTGTTGCTGCGCTCTTCCGAGTCCTCTTCAGATCTTGACTCTTCACTCTTAAGTCTTCACTCTTCGGACAAGGGGGGTGAATAACGCCCTGTGGCACCAACGTCCCGCAGGACTCCTCAAGTCCCTGCCTCGGCATTCGCTCTGAATCCCACGGAAAAACCACAGGACAAAAACCGTGGGCGAGGCAGTCTTCACTTAACAAATTTTCGTCGTGAAATGAAGAATCCCCTGCTATAACAGGCGTTGTTTGTCTTCTTTCACTCCATCTTAACAAATGGAAAACAAAAAAACAATGCAGTAAAAGTTTCTTAGAGATTAACTTAATTGAAATAATACCAGACTCTAAACGCGGTGCCTAATCTATTCCACGCGTCTTTCGAAATACAGCGCCTATCCGCATGAACTATTTAACTCCACTTTTGCTCGACCTCCGTCCAACCCAGCAATTAGGGAACTCCTCCCCTTATTCTTCAAAGATTGTACAACCAGCTCAATTATTTCTAGACGACAACACCCGTCTTCCCGAAAGCAAATTCCCAAACACTCATCCGTCAAGAAAATCTACTCTCAAAATGCAACTTCCGGAAATGACCGCATCTAGCAAAGGAAGCCCCAAGAAATCTCTCCCAATTCAAATCTGCATTTGATTCACTCACGAAACCACCTTTAGAACAGAGCCCGTATCAATCTTATACTACGATTTATTCTACAAAAATATTCGGCTTTAAACATCCCGACGCGCACCCTCACCCGCGCCGACCAAACGCAACGTCTTAGAAGGATCGTCGGAAAAGGGAATATTATTGGAGGGACTTAGCTGTGAAATTTGTAGACGTAAACGCTGCAGCTCCGTTTCGGTCTGCTCCTTTTCGGCCTGCCAGCGCTCCCGCTCCAGGCGTCGCTCTTCCCGGAACTGCTCCAATTCCAGCAAGAAAACCCGTTGAGGCTCTGTCTCGGCGGCAGCAGCGGGGGTACGCGAACGTGTCGCTACGGGGAAGCGTGGCGTCGTTATTACCATCCAAAATTCCTGTCCGCGTTCAGACGAGCCCCCAAAATATTGCGCCTCTGCGTCGGAAAGCACCAACACTGTCACACGCACACCAACACTCGTGGCACTCTCCGAGGCGGAATAAACACTCCGTGTATTCAGGAAAGAAACTCTTTTATTCTAACGAGAGCTTTACAATTACGCGTCACAACGTGAGAAGGAACCGACATTAAAGACGCCGATCGCTGTTTGACAGGAGACGACTCGTTGCCAAGGAGCGCTCCATAACACGGAGTGCACCGGGTGGCGAGAGCGGATACAACAATACGTTTATTACCATATTTACCAATATGGACGGGTGTAATGCGACCATATTTTAAAAGATCTAGCGAAATTGCTACTTCTGCAGTTGAAGCGGAATTTGCAGACATAAAAAATCGATGCTTCAAAGGTCAACTGCCCATGAGAGCTGATAAATTTGTTGTACAACATTTAGATTTTTTAGATGCAAAAATTACATTGGCTTACAACACAAAAGATATAAATAACATATCCTTTATACCCTTTCATTTGAGTTTTAATTTCTACTGGCAAAGAAAATGATCGTTCGTTACATAAATAACATATTACCAACATGTACAAATATACAAAACATAAATAATGAAAAAATCAATAATAGTGATCTAAGTGATCTAAGTTCATCTATCATTCACAAAGAGCAAAATAAAGAACAAAAATCTGAAAATAAAGATATATATAAAGAACTACCTGTACAAGATTTATCAGACCTAATTGATAGTACAAATACATCACACACATCAATAAAAAGTATCGAAGATACTGAATCTGCTGCAAATAATACAAACGATACAAATTCATCCGGAATAAACTTAAATAAATCGAACAATTCAAAAAAGGATAACGTGTGGAACATATGCGAGAACTGGAACCGGTTAACAGGTTCATCTAATATTGCTGAAGAATGTTCACAACTATCGGTAAAACGAGGACTGCTTATTTAGATACATGTCCTGAATGGGATTTCATAAAAAACAATAAGTCATTTAATTTACTACTAATAATTAACGGTAGTAAATGCAAACCTGTAAAACAAGGTCAATTAATGATTAACGTACAAGAAACATGTGCTTTTGACTCAATTTTGCAACTTGTTGTTAGTGCAATCGCAACGCATGCAATGTATCGAAATGCACTTAGTTCGTCATTAAATAACTTTTTTCAATTGGTAAATTTCATATTGGAACATGCAAGACTGTTTTCCTTGCACTATAATCAACGGGCTTCAATTCTAAAAGAATTACCTCTTTATAGTGATGCGATAACAACATATACACGTAATATTAAGCGGTTAAATGCCAATTGTAATGCGGCTCATTTGTGGCAGAATAATTTTTAATGATGAACCAAGTTGTATTTACAATAAATCTTGTTCTTGTGGTTTTGTAAATACTCGTCAAACAATTACATGCAACGTAAATGTAGATATACTTTTGCAAGAAGGCTTGCAATATATGCAACGGGCTATTGACGATATAAAAAATATGAAATCCAATTGTTCTACTTGTAGCACCTTAGCAGAATATCGTATTACTTACGGTAAACATTTAATAATAGACACCTCTGTATTTACAGATGAGAGATATATTAATCGACAAACGGACATAAGACATGATTTAAATTCGATTGCAAAAAACATTATTTTAAATATAAATTACATCTTGGTAGGTGTACTGCACTATACACAATATAACAAAAATAACACTACATTTCTTTTGCACTTGAAGGTACACGATGGTATGAATATGATGATTTAAAAAAAAGACGCACGACTCCAAAATCAACACAAATAATAAATCCTCATATGATATTATATGTGAGACATGATTAAATATTAAATTAACAAGTGAGTTTTACTTTTGTTTTTATTTTCATTTTTAAAAATTTTATTTTGATGTTTTTTTATTTATATATATTTTATATAATATTAACATTTTATATAATTTATATAAGACTTTTAAGTTAGTTGAAATTTCTTTAAAATTTTAAATATAAACATATTATTAGATTTTGTTTTAATTAGAACACCAACATAAAACATAAAATTAAATAATAGCCTAACGACAATATAAAACTAAAAAACATAAAAAAATATAAAATACATAAAACTAAAAAATAAAAACTAAATAAAAATAAAAAATAAAAAAAAAATAAAAAAATTAAAAATTAAAAAAAATATATTTCTTTACTTAAAAAAATATATTTCTTTACTTAAATGTAAAATTAAACAAAAATATAAAATTATTCCATGATAATCAAAATTTTTAATTAGTAGATAAAGATTACGAAAAATTTAAGGATAAGTCTAGTGTGTATAAAAGAATAGTAGTACTTAAAAATAGCATGCATTAAAAAAAAGTTAAGTGTTTTTAATAATGGTTTAAACTACTTTTATTTTTATTATTTTATTTGTGTAAGATTTTGTTTGAATAAAAAAATTGTTTTAACTTTTTTAATTTTGAAACTTTGATTCGCCTTATTTTTACGGTCGCGCCAAGATCTTTTTGGCCAATCCAGGATCTGCGCTATCGCAGTACACAATTAAACATAAGTTGCGCGTCGACACTGTCGCTCTTTAAACGCAACCACAATCACCAACTTAAAATCAATTTGATTTCAAATGTTGGTGTTAATCATACCCCCCATCCCCTACATTTAAATAATTTATTGCGAAA
Source organism: Crematogaster levior (assembly GCA_901521435.1). Taxonomy (NCBI): domain Eukaryota; kingdom Metazoa; phylum Arthropoda; class Insecta; order Hymenoptera; family Formicidae; genus Crematogaster; species Crematogaster levior. Next base: position 56,399 of record CABEGB010000017.1, read on the forward strand.
AATATTACCTCAGCCAGGATAATATTTTTCGCAATAAATTATTTAAATGTAGGGGATGGGGGGTATGATTAACACCAACATTTGAAATCAAATTGATTTTAAGTTGGTGATTGTGGTTGCGTTTAAAGAGCGACAGTGTCGACGCGCAACTTATGTTTAATTGTGTACTGCGATAGCGCAGATCCTGGATTGGCCAAAAAGATCTTGGCGCGACCGTAAAAATAAGGCGAATCAAAGTTTCAATTCTTACTATTTAGTAATACGCGGTCACGAATATATTAATTGTTTATTTTTTAATTTTATTTATATTTTTATATATTTTTTATAAAACTCTTAGATTATATAAGATTTAAAAAATTGTTAGATTCTAATAAATATAATATGAAAGTTTGTATTAAGTCAGAACACCAATATAAAACGTAAAATTAAACAAAAATATGAAACTAAATAATATAAAACTAAAAAAAAAAAAAATAAAAAATATCAAAAACATATCATTTAAAAAATATTATAGCATTATTTTTTTAAATAAATTCGAAGACTTTTCGACTCGTAAGAATTAAACCAAACACATATGACTATTAGATATGCGCGGTCTCTAAAAATTTCTAAGTCCAAAAAATTTTGTTTTTCACGATTCCGGCGTTCTGACGACAGTTCTGTTCACACTCCGACGAGTTTTTTCGAAAGTTATCAAGGCCCGAAGCTGTAAAATTAAAAATAAAAAAGTTCTGGCCACTTTTAGATATACGCTCTCTAAGTCCAAAAAAAATTTTATTTCACGATACCGGCGTTCTGACGATGTTGGCACCCCGACGAGTTCTTCCGAAAGTTATTAAGGCCCGAAGCTGTAAAATTAAAAATAAAAAAGTTCTGGCCACTTTTAGATATGCGCTCTCTAAAAATTTCTAAGTCCGAAAAAAATTTTTTTCGCGATACCGGCATTCTGTCGACAGTTCTGTTGACACGCCGATGAGTTCTTTTGAAAGTTATTAATGCCCGAAGCTGTAAAATTAAAAATAAAAAAGTTCAGGCCACTCTTAGATATGCGCTCTCTAAAAATTTCTAACAAGGGAAGTGTTACAACTGTCCGGAACCGATTTGATTCTCCTTTAAATATATTGTTATATGTACAAATCTAAGAGACACGTATTTTTTTATATGAGCTACTTTTGACTTTTAAAGGGTTAAACACCCCTTTGAAAAAAGACGGTTTTTATCTTTCAAGGCGAATATCTTCGAAACTATTAGAGATAGAAAAAAAATTCAAACGGGGTATTAAATGGCTTGATGAGTACTATAAAATAATGCAAAAAATTTTTTTCTTTTTTCTTTTTTTTCAAAAAATCTTACCCCTTTAACTTTTTTTCAAAATTTTGAATTTTTGTTTTCATCAAATTAAAGGTTATTTTTTAACGAATTCATCCATGTATATTAAAGTTATGTTGCGTAATATCATTTTCAAGAAATCATTACAAACCCCTCCGTATATACGTTATTCGTGCTCGTATCGTATCTACTATGTGCGTAAGTGTAATAATTATCGTCGAAATAAAAAATTTAAAAAAATGTTAAATTTGTACAAAAATAAGCTTCTATTTGTGGCGATAAAAAATTTTTGAAATTTTGAAGAAAGAGTGATGGAAATATTTTAAAAATTAAAAAAATTTCTTTTGCACTGTTTTATAAAGTACTCCTAAAATCATTCAACTTTTATTACATGATATTTTTCTAGTATTACAGATTATAAAAAACATTAAGAATTAGGGTAGTTTTTATTATACCTTCTTAAAGTTATTAAAACCTTTGTATTCATCTCTGTACCTATTTCCTTATAAGATCTTAAGATTATTTTCTCTTACAACTATTTTCGTTCCAACGCCAATATCTTGTTTATTTATTAGTTTATATATTAGTTTTGCGCAATAATATCTACACGTAATTAATAATGAAATCATGATCATGCCAATTTTGTGAATATAAGGATGTTCTGAGTAAAAGGATAAGAAACGTCCAGAAAAGGTTTTTTTGTGAAAGAATAATGTAGTCTATAAAATTCAGTGTAAAAATTGTGAAGCATCTTATGTGGGACAGACAAAGAGACAGCTGGGAACGAGAATCAAAGAGCATAGATTCAACATTAAGTCGAATCCCTCTAAATATTCTGTCATCACTGAACATATAATCGAACATAATCATTCATTTGACTGGGAGAATGTTGTAATTTTAGATACAGAGTCTAACTACCAAAAAAGATTAGTATCCGAAATGATCCATATCAGATCTCAAAAAATGAGTATCAACCTCCAAAAAGATTCTGAACATTTAAATGAATCTTATTTGGATATTATATCAGAGCTAGCCCAACAATGATATACAAAAAAATATAAACATCAAAAATCAATTGTTGACATCATGAAAACTACACGTGAACAAATAATTTGTCTCCCCTCTTAAAAACTTAATAACTATTGTTAACCGTTGAAGTGATGACCTGGTTTGAATTTTGTCTTATTTCGTTCTAATCACGACACTGACACAGTCATTTTTTAACTTCTCTCGCTTTCCATAGAACCATGCAGAACTTTACAGGTATTTTATCTTATTACATATACAATATAACTTCCATAAATTTAATTTCAACCTCAAAATACCAACAACTAAATGAAATTAATTTAAAACTTTTTTCTTATTTCGTTTCAACAGTTTTATTTAATTACATTATGTGTCATCACTTCACGGATATATCCAACCCGGTGGAGATATTGACTTTCTTTTGACAATCTGACTATGGCATTCCCATTACGACGTGATTGCTATTTCCATCTTACCGAATCTGTTTTTTTGAGAAAAATCTTTTTACACATCTGCGACATTTATTTTACTGAAGAGGGCTCAGTGAGCTGAAACGCGTATAAGTAAGAGTGTTTTGTATTTTGTAATTGTCTTCCGTATTATCTCTTTTATATTTTACATAATTATGACCACTTCGTTTTTAATTTCAATCTTGTTTATATATCATTTAAATTTATTTATAATTTTACCTTGCGTTTTATATCACCTTTTATAATGTTAAAATTTATTATTTCTTAATATTGTGACATCAGTCGTCCACAAATATATGTTTCGGCTCAAAAAAAGGCTTATTGTTTGAAATTTATTTTGATTTTGATCTTGCGAGCCTTTTGAAATTTTCATAATTTTCATAATTTTACTTTAATTTTTAAAATTTTACTTTAATTACTTTAATACTTTTTTAATTTATTATATTTTATTATGTTTATTATATCTTTTAAATAAAAAAGTAAATAATAAAGTTAAACTTAAAAATACTTGAATAAACAATTAAGCTTATATAAAAATATGTTTATTTTATATTTACAAATGTAGATATTTGAAAGTATAGATATTTAACAATGTTATATTAGAAATTATATATTAAATTTTACAGAATTATTTTAAATCTCCCTAACTTAGAATAAAATTTAATTTCAATTTTGAATAAGTACAATTATAACATAATAAAAATAAACAAATATAAGAAACAGCTATACCTACAGTACGATACCTACATTGTTATAAGGTCAAATCATATGCAAATTTCTTTACTTCCTTTGTTGAAATTTCAAAAATATTAGCAGATCGAATCAAATATTTATATAATTCTTTCTTTTGGTCATCAGTGAATACTCTCATAGAAGGTCTGAAAGCTCATTTTGACAGATTCACCGAACTCATCGCCAACAGCTTCCCTTTTTTGTTTATATCTGTGCAATGACACATGACACAAATTAAATTTAATTGTAGCGTACAGTCATCCCTCTTTTTACTTTCTCATAAGTCTCATTATATAACAAATTGTCTTTTAGAGTTCTCGTCGTTTTCCTTTTTGTGTTCATGGTAGCTAAAAACAAAAAATTTGATTTGCCATTATAAAGACAAAATAAATTGTGTCAGTTTTAAGGTTACAACTGACCCTAAAGAAATTGTTTCAATTGTCTCCATGTAATATTCTAGAATACTATAATATTTTGTGCCAAAAATTGTAATAAAAAGAAGAAAGTAATACTTATACCTAACCTTAAATATTCAATAATATGTCATATCATATATATCAGATAAATAACGATATCTTGTACAGTAATAAAATAATTAGAAAAATAAATACCGTAAAAATACTTACTTTGGTTTAGCAAAAAGCAATATCACAATCTATAAGTGTGTGTTGCGGGAAAATTTTTGCCAAATACTCATACAAGGGTTTAAACAGAATCAATTCCTTTCTCCTCTCAGCGAGATGGCGTTATTGTTAATGATTATTAAGTTATTGCAAAATATTATTACTGCCCCCCTGTTATAACTGATCCTATAAAATTTCCCTAAAGCATTCACAGCTACAGCAATTGTGACCAACGTTCCACGTTCGACTGATGTTATAGATTTGGCGGATTCCACGTTTGACTATCCGGTTTTTGATCGGTAGTAACTCCAGTTTCGTCAACATTGCATATATCTTTTGCTTTAAAATAACGATCCATTACTATTTCTAGATTGTCATAAAAAGCATTTACATTCCCAGTGAACACAGTAATATAGCAGCAATGCAACGGCAATGTAACCAAATATAACAGGTTATATAAACCAGAACGATACATGCAACTTACATGTAAGTTACAATTTCCGACTCAGCAATATAACATGTTGTGTAACATGTTATCTAACAATTGCATAACAGTTACTGTGCCTGCAGTGTAACAAATATGATAACTGCTATATAACTGCAATTAATTAATCTAATTGTGACATTGCTATTATATTTACGGCAATATAACATTACATTAACTGTAATGTTACAGTTATATTGGGACAATGAGCGCATTACAAAAGTTAAATAAAAGTATATTGATTCACAATTACTGTTTATTAATGAAATGTATTACACCGAACAAAATAATTTATATAATGTGTATTAAATCAATATAGTATTAAAATGTGTAACAAACTTAAAACATTTAGGAACATATGTTTTATATTAGGAACAGGGCCGGTTTGAGGATTTCTGATACCTGGGGCAAGGACTTAAAATAGCGCCCCCTTCCCCATTTTGACGGTGCCGTTTTCTCCACTCCACGCGCGTGCTATTTATCTCAATATTTTGTTATTCACTATTACAAATTGAATAAATAATTTATTATGTATACATATATACATACTGTTTATATACATATATACATTTAAAAATTTTGACACTTTACTCGATGGTGCCCCCTTTGCTAGACTGGCGTGGTACACATACACAGTACTGCTTCTTGCAGCGCCCGGCCGCACATAGCGCCCGGAGCGACCGCCCCGCTCGGCCCGCCCTTACGCCGGCCCTGATTAGGAACATCTCTCGTCTTTCCTGCAAACTTTGCCTATCGACTAGATATTAATAGGGCGGTTAATAGATACTAATCGACTAGATACCGAGTGATGATGACCGTAAATAAATAATATGTAAGTTTTTGCAGTGTTGCTATCACAGTTACATAATATCTCACACCAGCTCTATCGCGTTACGCATTTATTATTAATTATTTATACTTAATATTACGCAATTGCATCACTCATTAAGGTTAGCAAGTGTTTTCGTGTGAAGGTCGCCTATAAGGCACAAGAGGACCTTCGATTCAATCAAAATTATATTGCGCATGGCAGAAGGCAGACAGAAACCAATAGCACAGCAATTCCGGTACAGACTGTTTTTAAATTCCGTCGTAAGTTTCTTCAATCGTTTAGATACTAATATATATGTTTATGAATAAAAAAAAATAAAAAGAACTTTTTGACAAAGAACACAAAAACATTTTTCCACAGTACGTTATATGACCAAATTCGTAAGTTTCTTCAATTGTTTAGATACTAATAATTATGTTTATGAATAAAAAAAAGAAATAAAAAAGACTTTTTGACAAAAAGACACAGACATGTGACAGACAGGTCTGTCTTGCTTTGTTGTCTTTACCTTCTTCTTTCTAATTTTTTCTTCTCTTTTTCTGTTGTTCGAGTTCGTCGTTGTTTAGCAAACCGGAACCATTCTGCGACAATCTCTTCAAATTCAATTTCCTTCGTTGCTGGATATGTATCCAAAATAGCATCTGTGAACAAAGTTATTATAATAAATGATGTAAAAATGTATGAAACATCTAAAAACTCGATAAAAATCAGAATAAATTTAGATCCATTAGGGTTAACGGGACTAACTTCTAATATTGGGATTATTAACATTTGATAAACATTTAGAGGTAAACTAACCAATTATTTTGCACTCTATTCTATTTATATTGAGATAATAAAACAATTATAGTTTTTTTTTTTTTTTTTTTACAAAAATCAGCTATGTTTGCAACAGCCTCAATACTACATACAGTTCTTATATTAATAAAAAATGTTAAAAATTAAACTCAAAATATAACTTTTGTGAAAGTATATTTATAAAATTTCTGTAACGAAAACTTGAAGAAATTCGACAATAATTTGACATTTTTTTCATGGCAAAAATTAAAATTCTCTACAATATTACCACGGAATGAACAATCTTTAAACCCTTTCAAATAGCATTGCAAAAAATTATCAAAATAATTGTATAAGAGAGTTACTTTTTCGATTCGATATCGGCAACGCTGACTGGGAAAATGTACCTATTCTTAACTATTATAATTATTATGTAGATTATTGAACTGTCTGTTTGCAACAAGAGCATTATTTATCAACATTTCTGCTAAAAACTGAACAATAGAAAAGGAAAAACCCTATTTATCAAACAACGCTAAAATGATATTTTCTGGTGCTAAAATCTCAAGATTATCACTCACCTTGCATTATTGTAATAATATATAGATCTTCAATGCAAAAGTTTTCCTTCCGTCCTTTCCATGAACACAACTCTGCGCAGGAATTTGTAAAGACCTTTGTGCAAGTTCTTTGGATATCCTCACGCGCTGTGTGACCTCCGATTTTTCGTACAAACGTATTCTGCAACAGAAAGATTATTACTATACTTGCAACAGTTTCAACAAAAATTGATTTCTCTTCGTGGGGTGTTTAAAGAATTTACTTACGAATTGTTTTTTCACATCTGGATCTTCATGGATTTTTTTCTCGAAGGCTTCAATCTCCGCGATTGACTTTAATGGCAGAAGAGGCGTTACGAGGTTAATATTTCCTGAAAGCATAGGTCTTTCACGGTCGACTTTCTGATGAAGCTCTCGTAGTTCTATTTGACGCAAGCATCCGAATATTTATTCTTGAATATTCTACATCAGAATAAATGATAGAGAATATTTCGAAAGTATTTAAATGTTCCTTTTGTAAATGTCCAATAAGTCCAATAGGTTTCACCTTCCGGACTACGATCCGTCGCTTCCATGCCATCGAAGGCCTTTCTGGGAAATGTTGAAACTTCAGGAAAATGTTTTTTCTTGCCGGTTGTTGGCGTCATAAGCGGAGTCGAAATCGTCATGTATGGGTCATCCACGTCTTCCGCTTCCTTGTCTATGTCGCATTGGTCTTCTATAGCACAGCACAAGACATCATCACTCAATTTTTGATAACATAATATCAATATATATAATTCAATATAATTTTATTAGTATAACATTATATTTTTTAAATAAAAATTATTTTGTGACTCGTAAAAATAAGATTTTTTGTACAATGCATACATTTCACATGATTTTTATGCTTTTCATCTGACTCGATTTTCTGAATTTTTTCTACTTTTCGGAAAAAGTTAATAAAAATTTGAATTTAAATGGACAATATTTATAATTAACATTGCAACTACTTACGGTCTGAAACTGAAGTACCGTTGTTCTTACAGCTTAAAACATCAGTGTTATCCGTTTCACATGCTTCTGTCTCTTTGGGTCGCGCTACCCTAATGTGTGATTTTGTGACCCGTTTTGATTTTGCCTCTACGACATCGCGCGAGTATTCAAATCTTACAAATTCTGATGTCTCATCAGAGCTGTTTGGAATCGGTGGTCTAATAATATGTTTCGATCTGCAAATTCAGATTTGATTTTCGATAATGTTTCATTGTCACTTGTGTGTGTGTGTGTGTGTGTGCGTGTGTGTGTGTGTGTGTGCGTGTGCGTGTGCGTGTGCGTGCGTGTGTGTGTGTGTGTGTAGACATGATATTGTAAAACCATCACTGAGATTTCTACACAAAAATTTACAAACAGCCTCATCTTAAATAGCTCACGATGGAATGCGCAAGAGATAATACATAAGAATTTGAAATTCATAGAGATTTCAAGTTCAATAAAATTGTAAAAAGTTCAAATTGCGAAATGGATTCTAGAAAATACGTTATATATAGACACCCCTTGTGACATTCGAAAAATAGACGACGAGACATAGCAATCTTCAAAAAATTTGTTAAATCAGAATATACGATGGCTAGAACTTACGCGGCTCTCGTGCCTTTATCCGTTTCAAAGTTTTAGATTGATTTTCATTTTCGGCATCTTCGGATGAGGAGCTCGATTTTCGTATAGGCATCACTTGTCTGCGTCCTTTCCCGAGTTGGTCATCATCAGTAGTTACATAATTTGCATCCTCCGCGACCTTTCGAGCCTTTTCATAAGACGCTACAAAAAGTATTTATTATAAATAAAAATATCGCAGATGTTCCTTTATTCTATGATAAAGAAGTATACCTGTCGAGTCACAATGTCCTAAAGACATATTTCGTGCACGAAAAAAGGGGGTGGTCAGACGAACCACCACAATCATGACACACACCGACTCTTCTCATTCGCTTCGGCTTGTCGCCGGCTATCTTTAAGCGTCTTTCGGCACATCGCCGACTCGTCTTGTTCAGTTTTGACATGACAGCGTTTCCTCGTAATCGGTAGCGGTATCTCGACATAAAAGCGAGCAAACAAAGGGGCATCGAAAAAACAAAGATCTGCCGAGAGATGACGAGGATTGCGCATTGTTACCGATTGGATGTCGGTGTCCCCCCGCAAACCATCAAACTTGAGAATGGCCAATAGGAGAAAAGATCGAAGGTCGCGAGAGGGGGGCCCTAGTCTAAGTCGATCTCATTCCGGTAGTTAGACTGGTGAGAAACACATCGGTCCCTAAAGACAGAGCCGGTGTAATCATACTGAAATTAGGGAGAGTTTCGGAAAAGTGTGCCGTGATACCGCGACTCAGGAGTGATCTCCCAAGGCGTTGTCGCGGTCGGTCTGACCACCCGGACTCAGGGCGATAACGATCGTCCCCAGGCGAAGTCCAACCGGCTCAGAGTGGATCCAACACTCCTAGGCGCGCGCCGTCGAAAACAATCGAGGCTCGCACGAGCAACGCAAATACCGTGATGTAATTTCATACGGATAGCGGTCTAGTGTATCGATCAAAAATTAAAATAAACGTTATATACGAAACCACAGTGGCGGTGTTAGTGTCACCATCCTGATCCCCAAGACATTTTGGTGCCTCCTGTGAGGTCGACCTCTGCAAGGAAAGGATATCCACCTACAGCAACGACGATTGGGATTCGCCATCGTCGATAGGAAACAGCGCGAACTGCGAGCTACCAGCCAATTAAAGTAAGTCATTCGATCCTTGGTTAAGCGCATCACTTCACAATGGCAGAAAGGATTATTTTAATTCAAAAGAGGACCTCGTTGAAGTCCCAATTGACAAATTTAAATAATACCCTCGATAAAGGCAAAATAGATAATGTATCGTTAAAATTACGAATGAAACGCGTAACAGAACTATATCATGCTTTCGAAGAAAATAATGATGAACTCGTGGTGCTAGACGAGAACGATGGGCATCAAGCGGAGTTCACAGCAATACAAGATCGTTATTATTCGCTCGCGGCTAGAGTCGAAAATATCATACACGCGTCGAACGTGCCGGAAGCGAGTGCGAGCGGGTCAGTTGACGAGGCGCAAAGCGATAACGGGGGGTTTGCAAACGGTTGTAAGAGACGGCGAATCAAGTTGCCCGAGGCGTCCCTTCCCACATTCGACGGAAAATACGAGAACTGGCTATCGTTTAAGAACGCGTTTAAAAATATGATAGGTTCGCAAACGGATCTATCAGATATAGACAAGTTGCACTACCTGAAATCCGCGTTAACCGGCGAAGCAACCAATAAAACGCGAATTTTCGCGGTTGCCGGCATAAATTATTCCAACGCATGGGAAATTCTTGAACGAGCTTACGAAGTGAGACGGATCTTAGTCTCGCGGCACCTCACGCTACTATTAAATTTACCGGCGTTGGAAAGGGAAACGACACACGGCCTATCTAAACTCGCGGACAATGCTCAACAACACGTCGCGTCGTTGAGCGCTCTAGGCGTTACGGTAGGGCCCGAAATGATAGTTACGATTCTAGAAAGCAAGCTCCCGAAGAGTGCATCGGATAGATGGGAAACGACCCTCGAAAGAGAAAGGTTCCCGGAACTTGACACAATGTACGAATTCCTATATAAATCTGCGGTCTGCGCGTCGAAGCGGGAAAGAGCAAAGGAGACGGAATCGGAAAGAATTAAGAGCGAACCGCCGACAAAGAAAAGGCGAAGTTCATCGTCGAACCAAGCATTCCTACTGAATGCGTCGCGTAATTGCATAATATGCAAATCCGGTCGTCACCCCTTATATTCGTGCGATAAATTTAAACAGCTGTCGGTTCAAAAACGGATTGACGCGATAAAGGGAGCGAGATTATGCTACAACTGTTTGCGTTCTCATCGAGGTAGCACTTGCAAGTTTTCATCTTGCACTATTTGTCAGAAACGCCATAATACCCTCTTACACGTCGATAATTACGCGAATACGAAGCAATCCAACGCGGCAAAGTCCGATCCGCCGCAAGCAAAATGACCAGTACAGACGATCGGCAAGCGAATAACGAGTCTCGCGTCATTACAAATGTTTGCACCACAGCTAATGACAAGCGCGTTAGTGTACATCCGCGACCAAAGGGACAATCAAATTAAGTGTCGCGCGCTATTAGACACCTGCGCAACGGCGAACTTCATATCCGAAACCCTCGTGAAACAGTTAAGACTCCGCGTGGTAGCGCATTCTCTTCCTGTGCGCGCGATCAACGGCATGAAGTACCGCATCGAAAGGCATGGTGCAAATACTAATTCAATCCGTATACGATGGGTTTCGTAAAAATTTGACGTGCATGATAATACCAGCTATTGCGGATTTGATTCCGTCCGAAGTGTTTCCTCGCGAGTCTATTCGAGTACCGTCGAATATTCGATTAGCGGACCCGGAATTTCATTTGCCGCGTCCGGTCGATTTATTGATAGGTTCCACAGCAACTTTGTCATTCTTTGCGATTGGTCAGATTAATTTGTCGCGAGTGGGTTACGAGTTATACTTGCAAAAAACGCGGCTCGGTTGGGTAGTCGCCGGAGGCGCATCGCCACAAGGTTTGTCAACGACCCCGACGTGTTATTCTACCAATCTAGAAGGCTTGATACATAAGTTTTGGGCGTTAGAAGAGGTTGAGACAAGCAAACCGTTATCAGATGAAGAGATCGAAATTGAGGCACACTTCATGAAAACAATTTTTCGCAATGAAAACGGCCGGTACACGGTTCGCTTACCGTTTCGAAGTACGAGTAAACGTTTAGGCGAATCGCGAACGATGGCAATGAAACGTCTCCTATCTTTAGAGCGCAAGCTGAACGCTAACGCGACGTTGAAGGCCGAATATACGCGAGTCATAAACGAGTATATAGAGTTAGGCCACATGTCGTTAGTAGAGAATCCCGCCGAAGACGGGTACTACTTGCCCCATCACGCAGTCGTCAAAGAAACAAGCAGTACGACGAAGGTAAGAATAGTGTTCGACGCGTCGGCGAAGGCGCATAACGGAGTGTCATTAAATGATTTATTGATGATAGGTCCGACTATTCAAGATGGTCTAATCGCGCATTTGATCCGATTCCGCACATACAACTACGTTATGAAGGCTGACATAGAGAAAATGTATCGTCAGGTTTTATTGCACGAGGATGATCGCCATTATCAGCGCATTCTTTGGCGCCAAGGAGATAAAATCAGTACATTCCAATTGGACACGTTAACGTTTGGCGTTTCCTCCTCGCCGTTTTTAGCGATTCGAACGGTGCACAAACTTGCAGAAGACGAGCAGATCACTTATCCTAGGGCGGCTAAGACCCTGAAGTCGCATCTCTACGTGGATGACCTGCTAACCGGAGCCGAAACCATAGATCAAGCGCGCGCTATTAGAAACGAAATAATTGCTTTATTAGCTCGGGGAGGGTTTGCGATACGACAATGGGCCTCCAATGAAGGACGCGTGGTCGAGGATTTACCGCAAGGGGCGTTGCAAGGTATCCTCGGGTTAAACGCGGATTGTACCTTAAAGACTTTAGGAATAACGTGGAGCACAAACAAAGATAAGATATGTTATTCGACGAATCCGATTAAGAGGTCAGAACGAGTAACGAAAAGAACTATACTGGCGGAGACAGCAAAAATCTTTGATCCGCTAGGTCTGTTAGGTCCGGTCATTTTGTACGCTAAAAGATTAATACAAAGATTGTGGCAACGTGGACTACACTGGGACGAAACCGTTCCGCAAGACATATATACAGATTGGATAAATTCACAAAGAAATGATGGGAATTGATGTGTCTGGCATCTCCCCACGCTGATCACGCAGAAGAGTTACTCATTGGAGGATTGCCGCGATGTTCAACTCCACGGATTTTGACCTTAGCAATGTCGGCTACGGGGCATGCATTTGTATTTGCGATCAGCCACGACAATAGGCAAAGGGCAAGCGAAGACCCAGCCTATTGTCGCCAAATCGAGGGTGCCTACCATTGAAGAGGTGAAACGTCTACCGCAGGGGTGGGGAGTTATGCGGCGTTATTATTAGCACCAGTTATACGCGTGAGGCGAACGTATATCTGAAATCTCACCATAAGCAAAAATATGTTTTTGACAATTCGACAGTGGTACTCCACACTGGTTGTATCCCCTCCCGCATCAGAACGTACATGCTTAAGCCGCGTCAATAAACGTCAAAATTAACGGGTTCAAAGCAGTGGCGCCATATTAGATCCGGGAAGACAATCCAGCAGACGCACCCGATATCCACGAGGGGGCGGCTTCCCCCACTGCATTCATGGAATCAAAGTGAAACAGCAGGGTTCTAATGGTTAGCAGAGCGACGGGATAAAATGGCCCGACGTTACTCAGAGCAATTGTGGGTGGAGACAAAACGTATGTTTGGTATCCCATGACAGTGAGCTCGACATATTAACCAAATATCTCGCTCGTATATAAACTCCATCCCAGATGAGGTAGCCTTCGGGTTGGGCTGCCAGCAATACTTACAGGACGTTGCGCGCGGACGGGGTCTGGGAAGCCAGCTCTGCAGGGTGCTAAAGGTCCCAGCTTCCGGCAGCCCGACTTGCGGATGAATTAAAGTCGTTGATTGTTGTTAAAAACAATTCGGGTAATAATAAAGGCAAGTTGGCAAACCTACCGATCCGTTCAATAACTTAGATAACGTGGGCTTAATCGTGGGCGGCTTCAGAAATCAGTCTCGTTCAGTGAGGCATCCGATACTAACCACCAGTCGACACCATCTGACGATGATGAATTTCTTATTATTCGCGGCTCCACGAGGAAACATTTCATGCAGGCGTGAACGACTCTATATACAATTTGCGGCAAAAATTTTGGCTGGGACGTGACCTGCCGTAACCAGGTACGGAAAAGCAATTCGCACCTGCACGCGCTGTACGCTTCCGGTCGGCACCGTAGACTACAAAATGGGTAGTCTCCCAGCAAGTCGGGTACGCGCATTTTTCACCGTTCGCTAATACAGCATTGATTTTTGCGGTCCATTCTCTATAAGGAACAATTCTAATTCCCAAAATCTGATCCAAAAATAAGGGTGTGGCCAGTAATATGCGTGTTCGTGTATTATTCATGGCGATGAGGCGTATTTAGAGGTCGTCAGCGATTTGTCGGACGGATTTCTCACTGCGTGCGAAGATTCATCGCTAGACGCGGGGTACCAGACATATTTATTCTGGACAACGGCACCAATTTCAATGAAACCAGTAATCAATTAAAGAAATGTACATACTCAACTCGGAAGAACACAGACCTCTCGTACACAAGTTCGCGAGCGAACTTTCCAATGTGTGGCATTTATCCCTCCTGCCGCCCCTCATTTCGGTAGTTTATGAGATATCCTCCCTCTTTAAACATCATCTAAAACGGGTAGTAGGTTGATTCGTTGTTTACATTCGAAGAACTAAACACATGCTGTCAATCGAGGGTATATTACCCAAAGGGTGAATTCTCGTCGGTATTGTTTCTACGGATCCGGGCCAACACTTACTTTGGCGACGCCCGGCTCATTGTTGATCGGAAAACCCATAACTTCCTTGCGAAGCGATTTGTTGACAGTTTGCAGACAGCCGGCTATCTGCCAGCAGCACACCAGCAAAGGTGCGACAGGACTCTGGGCGAAGTGGAACTGGAATGAACGAAGCTGCAAATTCTGCTCCAATGGACAAGGATGCGCTCAGAGGGTGCGAGGGACGTCGTCACTCAATAAAGACAGATCCCCTGACACCACTCAATGGGCGTGGGCGGATCACTACCTTGATCCCAGGTGACGATGTAGCGTAGCACCAGCCCCGCCAAAAGCTGCATCCGGAAGAAGTGAAGAAGGTAAAGACCCTCTGCCCGCTACGACGAGCAATCGTCCAGAGTGATGACGCACGTCATCTGCGAAACAACTATGCGAAAATATATACGAACGTCCGTACGCAGAACATGTATGCGAGATTTGAACAATATTGCGGTTTTATGCGCTTCGTTTCAAGTTGATCGGCGTACCCTCTCAGCAGGGGGAGTATGTCCACAATGTCCTAGAACATATTTGGTGCACGAAAAAGGGGTGGTCAGACGAACCACCTGCAATCATGACACACCAAATACTTCTCATTAATAGAAAATGTGGCTATCTTTTAAGCGTCTTTCGGCACATCGCGCCGACTCGTCTTCATTCAGTTTGACATGACAGCGTTTCCTCTGTGTCGGTAGCGGTACATCATCTCATGATAAAAGCAGAGCAAACCAGGGGCATCGAAAAACCAAAAAGATCTGCCGAAGAAGATGACGAGGATTGCGCATTGTTACCGGTGGATGTCGAATTGTCCCCCGCAAACCATCAAACTTGAGAATTGTAATAGGAGAAAAGATCGAAGGTCGCGAGAGGGGGCCCCAGGTCTAAAATGATCTCATTTCAGTAGTTAGACTGGTGAAACACATCGGTCCCCTAAAGGTGAGCCAGTATGTGCTAGAGTGAACAGGAGAGTTTCGGAAGAAAGAAGAAGTGTGCCGTGGTCTGCGGCACGGGGTGATCTCCCAAGGGCGTTGTCGCGGTCGGTCCCCACCCGGACTCAGGGCGATGATCAGCATCCCCAGGCGAGGGGGTGCTTAAACCAGGTGGATCCAACACTCCTAGGCGCGCGCAGCATGTCCCGAAAGGTAATCAGGCTGCTGACAACGCAAATACAAATTGATCCCTTAATTTTGGACGCGGTCCTGAATTAATATCTGATCAAAAATTAAATAAACGTTATATACGAAAGCCAGTGGCGTTGTTAGTGTCACCATCTGATCCTGAAGACAATACCTCTGCAATGTTTTTCGATGGCAGAAAAACGCTTATTCCCGACTTTTTATCTGGTTCAGATCTTTTGCTATTAGCGTACTGTGGCGTTTTGCAATGCTTGCCAGCCACCAACATAACGTTCTTGGGTATTTGTTTCAAAGCCAATTAGCTGTTGCTGGAAACTTCGTTGTC
>CABEGB010000017.1:73573-139947 GCA_901521435.1 Crematogaster levior
CACTACATCTCCTTCTTGAATACATTTAGAACATCCAAAGTATCCATTGTGACCTTTCGTATATATGAGAAATGACTTTGCAGGTACATCGCAAACAATTGTCTTGATAATTATACAACACTTATGACCATCAATATCAAGGCCGTTTTCAAGAATTTCAGTCATGTCAATAATAAATTCTTTCAGATAGATATTAGCGTCAGCAGGTTTCTTGTCACCATAGTATATGCCAACAACGATAGAAATGTACATTGTCTTAACGAGCCAAAGATCCGAGTTCAAACCCGACCAAAACATCGTCGGTTTTTATTCGATCGCCACCTCTCGGAAGGCAACGGCAAACCACCGAGAGTATCTTGCCAGGAGAACCTCCGGATGACATGGATGCATGTCACCGGAAGTCACCACGCCCTCACGTAGGGTGAAGGACTGAAAAGATTGTACGACCAATACTTCAACACACGCAAATTATTATTATTATTATCATTATTATCATTATTATTATCATTATTATCATTATTATCTTTCATATCATTATCTTTCACGTGTACAGGACAAAAATACTTTCTACTATCCGAGGATAGGCTCCGTGTAGAAATCAGTTTCGATTGACACTAAAATTGGCCAAAATTGAGCTCGCGAACTTTTAAACAGAGGTAAACCGTCACAGTTTATATTTATTTCTATTTTATAAGGGATAACTTGAAAGTACTTTGCTATCGAACGTTTTAGTCCACCTGTTAGTCCAAAATGCACATAATAGCCATCATTCATTGGTCGAATCTTGTATGACACATTTCGAGGTGTTTTTATAAGAGTTCGAACATCTATTGGTAAATCAGAATGACCATATAAAGAGAGAATTTTCAATAATGCATTTACGCTTCTGTGTGGCACATTATTTTGTACAGTCCAGCAGCGTAATTGATCCGCTAAACTCATATCGACACTATTTGGAATGTCATGATTAGTTTCGACGAAGGACTCATTACTAGAGTCACTTGACGAATATTGGGGAACTTCGAAATGTATGGGACTTTCCGCTTCCGCTATACGATTTGTCCCAATATCATCAGCATCGTCCGTGTGAATACAGACATTCCTTTGAGTTATAGGAGTATCAAAATCTGTGGAAGAAACTGATAACTGATCGTTATTGTGTATCTCATTGGTAACTGAATAATTGAGTGGACTGACACAATCGATGTGGTAATTATGAGATAAAGGTGTTGTATCTGATGTAACCCGAGAAGTAGATGGCTGATTGTGATCTGTCAAGTACCGTGCGATTTGTGCATTGAGCATTTGGTTTTTTCTACGTTTAGATAACGAGGAAATATCTTTTGACATTTTTGAAAACAGTAAAAAAATACTTAGTAAAACTATACGTTTACTACTACTTTTACAGTAAAAAATACTTAATATCATAAATTTAAACTTATAATGGATAGAAAGGTAGTGTATATAATATTGTGGATATTGAGTTCAATTACAGTTGGAAAATCTGAAAGATTAAAACAAATAAGAAATGATAACAGTTTCAAATATCAACAGTTTTCTCTGTAATTTGCCTTTAGTTACACTATTATTATGACAATAATAAAAAGCATTTATTTGTATTATTAGTTAATTTAAAAAAAATTGTAAATATTCGTAACAGTGTACGAATCAGAATACAACAGTGTGTAGTAGCATATAATGAATGCAATTCAAAAACAAAAATATATAGAAATCCAGATTGCTCAAACACATAATATTTGTTTTACAATCTATAATGGTTTATGCAAATGCGACTAGCTTCTAACTTTGGCTATTTGGAAGCCACAAAATACAAAGGTTAGATAATAATGCAAGGTAATAACTATACTATAATAGACTTGAGCTAATCTGTTTACGAATGTGGAACCAACAATGAAATAACACAAAGAGACAATATAAGTTTTTACGTCCGTTTGCCTAATTATTACTACACACGTACCTGATTAATAACGCGAGCTTCTGTCCTTTAAATTGTCCTTTATAGTTGTAAATTATTGATATATATCTCATTAACGTCTTTCACTTTTTAGTGCAAAATTATATATATATATATATCACCAAAGATTGTTTCTCATACAGCAAACACGGAGGATCTGTGAAAAAATTATCAGGTCTATTAAATTTATTTGCTGAGATGTAACTATTGAAGTTAGAAAATTGACTAACAATGAAAAACATGTAGATGCCAGACGGCAAACGGTTTTGCAGCTACTAAGAGCCTAAGCCGTACACGAATGTGGACTCATATATGTACGTGTGTATCTTCTCCACATGTTTAGTGTGGCTGCCGTCTCAGCATATATATGCTGAGAAATAAAGAGTATGCATTTTTAATATGACTCGAATTATAAATGTCAAATTGAGGTTATGTGATTATGTATGCGCTACCTGAACGCATTAAATCTCACAAAATTGCGAAAAATATTATAAACGAAACGAATACTTGAACGTGACTCTTAACAGCCGTCTCGGCCAATAATGGAATTCGACCATCCGAATTTCTACACTGTTCTTCTCCGGCCTTCTAGGAACTCACAACTCACAACACGACACCCGCGACATTACCATACGTAATGGTAATATATGCATCATGATTACGTTATTTACCGATACGGATACCCGGATTATAAAAATTGATCATATAAATTATAAATATCTTGTAAATTATTAATATAATTATTAATTATAAATTATGTATTTTGTAAATTATAATTTTTGCCTTAAGGCGAAGTAAAAAAGACGCGTCTGCGTACAATTAACCTTTCAAACAAATATATGTAGGGGTAAAACTTAAATAACTCACTGATGGAAGATGGATCTGGATGAAATAAGATGTATTCTTTGAGTCGACACGTTAGTTACAACGGTACAGCAAAACGTCTTGACTTGGCGACAGCCACGCAGCGAGTCCGTGCCTGCAACGCTGGCTCGCTTGCTAGCTCGCCCGGAAAAACAAAAGCCTCTCGACACTATCGCCTAACGTGCTTATTCAAAATGGATATACAAATCCTACATATATTATATATTAAAAACAATTGAAAATTTATGATGAAAAGCGCAGACCACTATTAGCTCTAGCAAAATAAAACGATGCAGGGTTTAAGAGCCAGGGCACATAAAAAAACGTGAGCAGTAAGCAAATCAACAATCTTATATTATTGTTACATTATATGTTACTCCGCGCGCGCGCGCGTTACACCCCATTAATATTACCAGAATATAACTAGTTATACTAACACTGATACAAGCGTGTTACGTAACAATTACACAATTTTTGTTACATAACTGTAACGCCAAAAAAATGTATAACAGTTACGTTACCTGCATATAACAAATATTAAATTGCATGCTACTTTCGTGTTATGTAGCCCTTATATATCACAAGAATAACATTGTGATATTACATGTAACTTCCATGTTATATTGCCGTTATAAAATGTGTTCACTGGGTTTGTTGGGTTGAAACTTGTTACCCTCGACAAGTTTGTAGCTCGAGCTATTCTTATGAAATTTCTGGGTTTCTAGTCATGAAGGAAGGAAACCAGTCATTTTTTGCCATTTTACGTTCATCCCAAATACTCGGTTTGTAAGGTTATATTTGACTGTCAAATCATATGCAAATTTCTTTACTTCCTTTGTTGAAATTCCAAAGTATATATTAGCAGATCCAATCAAATATTTATATAATTCTTTCTTTTGGTCATTAGTGAATATTCTTATAGAAGGTCTGTAGCCCATTCTGACAGATTCACCGAGCTCATCGCCAACAGCTTCCCTTTTCCGTTTATATCTGTGCAATGACACATGACACAAATTATATTTAATTGTAGCGTACAGATATCCCTCTTTTTACTTCCTCATAAGCCTCATTATATAATAAATTGTCTTTTAGAGTTCTCGTCGTTTTCCTCTTTTGTGTTCATGGCAGCTAAAAACAAAAAATTTGATTTGCCATTATAAAGACAAAATAAATTGTGTCAGTTTTAATTGTGTCAGTTTACAACTGACCCTAAAGAAATTGTTTCAATTGTCTCCATGTGATATTCTAGAATACTATAATATTTTGTGCCAAAACTGGGTAGTAAAAATAAGAAACTAATACTTATACCTACACTTAAATATCCTATAATATGTTAAATCTATAATAAATATTGATATCTTATACAGTAATAGAACAATTAGAAAAATAAATACCGTAAAAATACTTACTTTGGTCTAGCAAAAAATATCACAGTTTATAAATGTATGCTGCATGAAAATCTTTACAAAATACTCATCCAAGTGTTTAAACAGACTCCTTTTTCCTTTCAGCGAGATTGCGCTATCGTTAATGATTATTAATTAATTGCGAATGCTACTGCCCACCATTACCCTGGTCTTATAAAATTTCACAAAGCATTCGCAGCTACAGCAGTTGTGACCAACGTTCTACGTTTGGCTGATGTTATAGATCCAACTTGGCAGATTCCACGTTTGGCTGCTTTTCTGTGCGGTTTTGGATCGATAGAGACTCCAGTTTTTTCAACATTGCATATATTATCGTCTTCAAAATGATAACGATTCATTACTTTTTCTAGATTGTCATAAAAAGCATGTACATTTGTTTTGTCAAAACTTGTTGTCTTCGACAAGCTTGTAGCTTGAGCTATTCTTATGGAAAGTTCTGGATTTCTAGTCATGAAGGAACGAAACCAGTCATTTTTTGCCATTTTATGTTTATCCCAAATACTCGGTTTTGTAAGGTTATATTTAACTGTCAAATCATATGCAAATTTCTTTTACTTCCTTTGTTGAAATTCCAAAGTATATATTAGCAGATCAAATCAAATATTTATATAATTATTTTTTTTGGTCATCAGTGAATACTCTCATAGAAGGTCTGTAGCCCATTCTGACAGATTCACCGAGCTCATCGCCAACAGCTTCCCTTTTTCGTTTATATCTGTGCAATGACACATGACACAAATTAAATTTAATTGTAGCGTACAGATATCCCTCTTTTTACTTCCTCATAAGCCTCATTATATAACAAATTGTCTTTTAGAGTTCTCGTCGTTTTCCTCTTTTGTGTTCGTGGCAGCTAAAAACAAAAAATTTGATTTGCCATTATAAAGACAAAATAAATTGTGTCAGTTTTAATTGTGTCAGTTTACAACTGACCCTAAAGAAATTGTTTCAATTGTCTCCATGTGATATTCTAGAATACTATAATATTTTGTGCCAAAACTGGGTAGTAAAAATAAGAAACTAATACTTATACCTACACTTAAATATCCTATAATATGTTAAATCTATAATAAATATTGATATCTTATACAGTAATAGAACAATTAGAAAAATAAATACCGTAAAAATACTTACTTTGGTCTAGCAAAAAATATCACAGTTTATAAATGTATGCTGCATGAAAATTTTTACAAAATACTCATCCAAGTGTTTAAACAGACTCCTTTTTCCTTTCAGCGAGATTGCGCTATCGTTAATGATTATTAATTAATTGCGAATGCTACTGCCCACCGTTACCCTGGTCTTATAAAATTTCACAAAGCATTCGCAGCTACAGCAGTTGTGACCAACGTTCTACGTTTGGCTGATGTTATAGATCCAACTTGGCAGATTCCACGTTTGGCTGCTTTTCTGTCCGGTTTTGGATCGATAGAGACTCCAGTTTTTTCAACATTGCATATATTATCGGCTTCAAAATGATAACGATTCATTACTTTTTCTAGATTGTCATAAAAAGCATTTACATTTGTTTTGTCAAAACTTGTTGTCCTCGACAAGCTTGTAGCTTGAGCTATTCTTATGGAAAATTCTGGATTTCTAGTCATGAAGGAACGAAACCAGTCATTTTTTGCCATTTTATGTTTATCTCAAATACTCGGTTTTGTAAGGTTATATTTAACTGTCAAATCATATGCAAATTTCTTTTACTTCCTTTGTTGAAATTCCAAAGTATATATTAGCAGATCCAATCAAATATTTATATAATTTTTTCTTTTGGTCATTAGTGAATATTCTTATAGAAGGTCTGTAGCCCATTCTGACAGATTCACCGAGCTCGTCGCCAACAGCTTCCCTTTTCCGTTTATATCTGTGCAATGACACATGACACAAATTAAATTTAATTGTAGCGTACAGATATCCCTCTTTTTACTTCCTCATAAGCCTCATTATATAACAAATTGTCTTTTAGAGTTCTCGTCGTTTTCCTTTTTTGTGTTCGTGGCAGCTAAAAATAAAAAATTTGATTTGCCATTATAAAGACAAAATAAATTGTGTCAGTTTTAAGGTTACAACTGACTCTAAAGAAATTGTTTCAATTGTCTCCATGTGATATTCTAGAATACTATAATATTTTGTGCCAAAAATTGTAATAAAAAGAAGAAAGTAATACTTATACCTAACCTTAAATATTCAATAATATGTCATATCATATATATCAGATAAATAACGATATCTTGTACAGTAATAAAATAATTAGAAAAATAAATACCGTAAAAATACTTACTTTGGTTTAGCAAAAAGCAATATCACAATCTATAAGTGTGTGTTGCGGGAAAATTTTTGCCAAATACTCATACAAGGGTTTAAACAGAATCAATTCCTTTCTCCTCTCAGCGAGATGGCGTTATTGTTAATGATTATTAAGTTAATGATTATTAAGTTGCAAAATATTATTACTGCTCCCCCTTTTATAACTGACCCGGTCTACCCTATAAAATTTCCCAAAGCATTCACAGCTACAGCAATTGTGACCAACGTTCCACGTTCGACTGATGTTATAGATTTGGCGGATTCCACGTTTGGCTGTCCGGTTTTTGATCGGTAGTGACTCCAGTTTCGTCAACATTGCATATATCTTTTGCTTTAAAATAACGATCCATTACTATTTCTAGATTATCATAAAAAGCATTTACATTTGTTGGGTTGAAACTTGTTGCCCTCGACAAGCTTGTAGCTCGAGCTATTCTTATGGAAATTTCTGGGTTTCTAGTCATGAAGGAAGGAAACCAGTCATTTTTTGCCATTTTATGTTCATCCCAATTACTCGGTTTTGTAAGGTTATATTTGACTGTCAAATCATATGCAAATTTCTTTACTTCCTTTGTTGAAATTCCAAAGTATATATTAGCAGATCCAATCAAATATTTATATAATTCTTTCTTTTGGTCATTAGTGAATATTCTTATAGAAGGTCTGTAGCCCATTCTGACAGATTCACCAAGCTCATCGCTAACAGCTTCCCTTTTCCGTTTATATCTGTGCAATGACACATGACACAAATTAAATTCAATTACAGTTGCTCCTATAAATAATTAAATTACTTTTTTTACTTTCTCATAAGTATCATTATATAACGAATTGTCTTTTAGAGCTCTCGTCGTTTTCCTCTTTTGTGTTCGTGGCAGCTAAAAACAAAAAATTTATTTACTATTATAAAGATAAGGTAATTCTTCAGAATCACTTACATCAGCACAAAACTCGATAAAATTGGACTCAATCGACGCGTTTTTTTTGCACAAAACTAAAGAATCTGGCAGAAAAAAGTGTCGCTCTGCTCTGCGAAACGAGATATTTGTCAAAGTTCACGACTCGATAGGTTAAGAAACCTGTCATGGACGATGTACAGACTGGGTCTGTTCTTTTCAGCTGCACTGCTGAACTAGTGCAATAAGTTAGAGTGAAAAAATATATACATGTCTCATTCTAACTTATTGCACTAGTTCAGCAGTGCAGTTGAAAAGAACAGACCCCAAGTCTGAGCATGTGCAGTGACGTAACGCAGGTCAGCTGACAAGAAGAGTATCAGACATTGTACTCTCCGATTTCGATGAATTTTATATATATTGTAGATTGACCCTCCCACTAAATCGTCGTAAAGTAATACGATGCACTTCTCAAGCATTCGCGAGAAAAACGCATTCAAATAAAGAAAAATTTTTCGTGCGCGTTATGTACCATGTAGTTTGCACGGATAGATAATAAGCAGCGTGGCCCAGTGGTTAAGGCTCCTGACTACCGCGCTGCTGATCGCTGGTTCAAATCTCTATATTTTTCTATTTTTTTTTTTTTTTAATTTGCATTGCAGCATATTGTGTAAACATATTGTGATATATTTTTTAATATTTTTACCTGAAAAATAAATATTTTTATTTTAAAATTAATTATATTTAAGAATTATGAAATTTATTTAAAATAAAGGTATAATTTAAATTTAATTTAAGGCTGTGCAACAAAAATTTTATTAATTATAAAATTAAAGTTTATTTGCTTAAATATTGAATTTATTTGCAGTAAATAAATTTTAATAATAAATTATTTACTTTTACCACGATTGTTATTCATGTCGCAACGAGTTTCGACCTGAAAATGATCTTATACACGCTATCTGTTTGAACTTGTTTTCTTTGTGAGACAGTTCGTTGGTCGTTTAATTATGTGAGAGCATATTTAAATGAAAGATTGTTTTGTTATATCGTTATTTGCATTCGAGAAAGAGTTAGCGTTCGCAGCAGTTTTCGTGTAGTGTAGTGAGAAAAATGAATCAAGAACCAAGTACCAGTGTCGAACAAAATATTTCGAGCTCGGAATCGAACTCGGAATTCTCAAGTTACGAAGAAGAAGAATTAATGATGAAAAACGATTTAACAAACGCTCTCATTTATTGTAAGGGTTTATTGAAAGCAAAGAACCTACTAACTGACACACCGCCAAAAGAAATCTCGGCAGCTTCCATCGCTATGGGCGAGGAAATGTTTAAGGAAATAATATTTATGCTGCAAGCATAACCTTTATTTTAAATAAATTTCATAATTCTTAAATATAATTAATTTTAAAATAAAAATATTTATTTTTCAGGTAAAAATATTAAAAAATATATCACAATATGTTTACACAATATGCTGCAATGCAAATTAAAAAAAAAAAAAAATAGAAAAATATAGAGATTTGAACCAGCGATCAGCAGCGCGGTAGTCAGGAGCCTTAACCACTGGGCCACGCTGCTTATTATCTATCCGTGCAAACTACATGGTACATAACGCGCACGAAAAATTTTTCTTTATTTGAATACGTTTTTCTCGCGAATGCTTGAGAAGTGCATCGTATTACTTTACGACGATTTAGTGGGAGGGTCAATCTACAATATATATAAAATTCATCAAAATCGGAGAGTACAATGTCTGATACTCTCCTTGTGAGCATGTCAGCGTCATAAAGTGCATGAAATTGAAAATGGATACAAGTTAAGTCAAATGCGTGGGGGGTTTTATTATGTTTTATTATATATTTTATATTAATTAACTTGTTACTAATAAAGTGGACAAAATTTGAATGACTTGTCAAATAAATCTTCGCCTTACTAAATCGATGAGTCTACGATACACTAAAAATGATAGAAACCGAAAAGATTAGCACAGACCTTTGACGCAAGGTGAGGGGACGCGACGCAAGGGTGACGCGTGGTGATTCGCGAGTAGAAGCGTCCTACCTCGCGTAAAAATCTCACCGATCTATTCGGTACATTTCAATCGAATGACGTATCGATTTCAACGATACACAGTAATTCAAAGACAAGAGATATCCACGATAAATCGTACGCGACGGCAAATTTTTTAAAGTAACAGAAGTCGTATCATGATAGTGGGGGGGGGGGCTTGGCCACCCCAACCCCCCAACCAGAGGCTTCGCCCTCTGGACCCCCACGCATTTGACTTAACTTGTATCCATTTTCAATTTCACGCACTGGGTTTGTTCTTTTCAGCTGCACTGCTGAACTAGTGCAATAAGTTAGAATGAGACATATATATATTTTTTCACTCTAACTTATTGCACTAGTTCAGCAATGCAGCTGAAAAGAACAGACCCATTTTATGACGCTGACATGCTCAGCTGACCTGCGTTACGTCACTGCGCATGCTCAGACATTCTGTACATCGTCGAAATGACAGATTTCTTAACCTAACCTTGAGTCGCGAACTTTGACAATTAATATCTCGCTTCGCAGAGCAGAGCGACACTTTTATTTGCCAGATTCTTTAGTTTTGTGCAAAAACGCGTCGATTGAGCCCAATTTTATTGAGTTTTGTGCTAATGTAGTGATTCTGAAGAATTACCAAGATAAAATAAATTGTGTCAGCACAGATTAATAGACAGATAGCCAAAGGTCCCTCTTAAGGCGAGACCAGCACTTCTTACTGGTTTCAGCGCCATACGGTAGTTTTCGTAGCGGCCAATAGAGTAACTACGTTTCTAAGATAAAGCAGATCAGGTTTTCGAATAAAGTTGCCTCTCCCGGTTTGGGTCCGGACTAAGTATATTCGATTTTATCCACACATTTCGCTCCTGGTTTGAGTCTGGGCTAAAGATTTTGCCCCTAGGTTCGAGTTCATGCTAATTAACTACGAGACGAGAGAGAGAGAAAGAGAGAGAGAGATGAGAGGTTTACAAACTTCTTCGCACGCCGTACATCGGTAGCAAATATTTCAAGTGATCGGAGTCGAGAATACCGATTTTCCTTTCTTCAAGTTCAAGATTTTTGTTGTGTTAATAATTAATTAAATAATTTGTTAATAATTAATTAAATAATAAAGAAATTTAAACTTTTGTGGAAATTGGCAATTTGTTATTAATTTAAGATTTTATTGATCTAACTCTTTTATTAAAATTATTACATGTATGACTTTTCAACCTGTAATTTAGATCCTTTTTAAGTGACTATTTATTACAGCAAATTGAATCAATAAATAAATGTAGCAATATATACATACATACATACATACATACATACATACATACATACATTCACGACATAAATACATACACAAACATACATACATCATATTACTTTTAATACATATGGTTACATATATACAATTTATATACATACATGCATGCATACATAGATACATACATACCGAAGTCTCGACGCGATACTATCTTAATCTCCAATCTTTCGTATCATATTTCATCTTACTATAGAAAATAAAATTTTTACATTTTGCATTTTATCGGTCCGAAAATAATTGTAATGGATTAATGAGATTTTTGCGATTAAAATGACACCAAACACGACATAAATCGAATTACATAATCAAACTATATTAATTATTTATCAATTTAATTTATTAATTAAAAATTATTCGATTTATGTCGTGTTTGGTGTCATTTTAATCGCAAAAATCTCATTAATCCATTACAATTATTTTCGGGCCGATAAAATGCCAAATGTAAAAATTTTATTTTCTATAGTAAGATGAAAAATGATAGGAAAGATTGAAGATTAAGATAGGCTCGCGTCGAGACTTCGGAACTCTCTTTGATGTTGGCCATCTCGCTTACTCCTTACTCGTTCTCTCTCTCTCGCTTTCCTCGCGCTCCAGCGTCGAAGGTCTTTAAAGAGCCTGCTTATCTGTGAAATGTAAACATCGAATAAAATAAAACCTAGAACATTTATTTCGCATTTTATTGATTTAAAAATAATTTTAATGGATTAATGAGATTTTCACGATTAAAATGACACCAAACATGACATAAATCGCATTATTTTTAATTAAATATGTATGATTAATCTAGTTAAAAATTATCCAATTTACATCCCCAGTGAGAAATGACCTTCAAATCGATATCAAATTAATATCGATCGATGCAATTTACGTCAATTCGATGTCGACTCGATAGATCTTTTCTCACTGGATCGTATTTATTTTAATCGCAAATATTTTATTAATTAAATGAAATTATTTTTAAGCCTATTGTATATATATATATATATATATATATATGTATGTATGTATGTATGTATGTATACAAATTTATAATGCGAAGATACATCTGCGTTCTTCTAGCTGGCTGAGCGCTGAGCGCACACGTACACGGTTTTTTCCTCGTGTGCGTGATGTAGCGCGCACACGAGGAAAAAGCCATGTCCGTGTGCGCTCAGCTAGCTAGAAGAGCGCGGACATATACGTATATCTTCCGTCTCCGTCTCTCCCTCTCGCTATAGCTGACACGCTTGGCGATCGAGAATCGAGAATTATATTTTCTTACAAGGAGACGGTCAAGCTTTCCACCTGGAATTCAGTTGAATATCATATATGTTTGCATACTCTTCCTACTAATATACTAATATATTTACTTTTTTTAAACGTGTCTTTAAATAATTTATGCAATATATTAAAATTAAACCTATATAAATATCGTAAAAATATTATATTTATATGATATTTTTTTAGGATTAATATAGGTTTAATTTAATATATTGCATAAATTATTTAGACACATTTTTAGAAAAAAATAGAAAAAAAATTTATCGAACTCGAGATCTCCAGCGTTCTATCTGCTCGACTTACTAACACGACCACGGTCCTTGTTTGAAAAATAGGTTTATCGAATTGGTAGATTACGTAGATAATTTTACTTTTATTTCTTGGAAAATAATAGCACGACATATTGTACCGTATATTATATTAGTAGCAGGTGCATAGGCGTCGCTAGAATTTTTTCTACGGGGAGGCATGATCCAAAATATTTTTCGAATTAACATATATATATATATATGTAATTTTAAATTAATACACCTCTTAGTTATAAAAGCTTTCTCACCGCGACAAGGTAGGTGCAAATTGTTTTGAATTTGGATTTGATTTATTTGTAATGTTGGTTCTTATTTATTTGTGATTTGGTTCTCAATTATTTCTCTGATTCAGGGAGGGGCAGATGCCCTATCTTGTCCCCCCTTCCTGCCGACGCCTATGAGCAGGTGTATCAGTATCAGGTGTATCAGGTGTATGTAACAACATACTGAAATTTGCTAAATCTCAGGTGGGAAGTTTGACCACTTCCCTGTAAGAAATATACATCTCGAATCTCGATCGCCAAGCGTGTCAGCTATAGCGAGAGGGAGAGACGGAGACGGAAGATGTACGTATATGTCTGCGCTCTTCTAGCTAGCTGAGCGCACACGGACATGGCTTTTTCGCGCTACATCACGCACACAAGGAAAAAGCCGTGTACGTGTGCACTCAGCGTAGACCCATGCGCCGTTTTATTTTACATCGGCGGCGACGTTTAAGGTAAAACAGCTCGGCGGCGGCGAATTCGCCGAAAATTTTCTCTTTCGGCGGCGGCGAAATCGGCGGATAATAATTTATCGGCGGCGGCGGCGAATAGCGGCGCCAATATATTTTTTATATAAAATTATATACTTTTTTAATTTATTATATTTTATTATGTTTATTATATCTTTTAAATAAAAAAGTAAATAATAAAGTTAAACTTAAAAATACTTGAATAAACAATTAAGCTTATATAAAAATATGTTTATTTTATATTTACAAATGTAGATATTTGAAAGTATAGATATTTAACAATGTTATATTAGAAATTATATATTAAATTTTACAGAATTATTTTAAATCTCCCTAACTTAGAATAAAATTTAATTTCAATTTTGAATAAGTACAATTATAACATAATAAAAATAAACAAATATAAGAAACAGCTATACCTACAGTATGATACCTACATTGTTATAAGGTCAAATCATATGCAAATTTCTTTACTTCCTTTGTTGAAATTCCAAAGTATATATTAACAGATCAAATCAAATATTTATATAATTATTTTTTTTGGTCATCAGTGAATACTCTCATAGAAGGTCTGTAGCCCATTCTGACAGATTCACCGAGCTCATCGCCAACAGCTTCCCTTTTTCGTTTATATCTGTGCAATGACACATGACACAAATTAAATTTAATTGTAGCGTACAGATATCCCTCTTTTTACTTCCTCATAAGCCTCATTATATAACAAATTGTCTTTTAGAGTTCTCGTCGTTTTCCTCTTTTGTGTTCGTGGCAGCTAAAAACAAAAAATTTGATTTGCCATTATAAAGACAAAATAAATTGTGTCAGTTTTAAGGTTACAACTGACCCTAAAGCAATTGTTTCAATTGTCTCCATGTGATATTCTAGAATACTATAATATTTTGTGCCAAAACTGGGTAGTAAAAATAAGAAACTAATACTTATACCTACACTTAAATATCCTATAATATGTTAAATCTATAATAAATATTGATATCTTATACAGTAATAGAACAATTAGAAAAATAAATACCGTAAAAATACTTACTTTGGTCTAGCAAAAAATATCACAGTTTATAAATGTATGCTGCATGAAAATCTTTACAAAATACTCATCCAAGTGTTTAAACAGACTCCTTTTTCCTTTCAGCGAGATTGCGCTATCGTTAATGATTATTAATTAATTGCGAATGCTACTGCCCACCGTTACCCTGGTCTTATAAAATTTCACAAAGCATTCGCAGCTACAGCAGTTGTGACCAACGTTCTACGTTTGGCTGATGTTATAGATCCAACTTGGCAGATTCCACGTTTGGCTGCTTTTCTGTCCGGTTTTGGATCGATAAAGACTCCAGTTTTTTCAACATTGCATATATTATCGGCTTCAAAATGATAACGATTCATTACTTTTTCTAGATTGTCATAAAAAGCATTTACATTTGTTTTGTCAAAACTTGTTGTCCTCGACAAGCTTGTAGCTTGAGCTATTCTTATGGAAAATTCTGGATTTCTAGTCATGAAAGAACGAAACCAGTCATTTTTTGCCATTTTATGTTTATCTCAAATACTCGGTTTTGTAAGGTTATATTTAACTGTCAAATCATATGCAAATTTCTTTTACTTCCTTTGTTGAAATTCCAAAGTATGTATTAGCAGATCAAATCAAATATTTATATAATTCTTTTTTTTGGTCATCAGTGAATACTCTCATAGAAGGTCTGTAGCCCATTCTGACAGATTCACCGAGCTCATCGCCAACAGCTTCCCTTTTTCGTTTATATCTGTGCAATGACACATGACACAAATTAAATTTAATTGTAGCGTACAGATATCCCTCTTTTTACTTCCTCATAAGCCTCATTATATAACAAATTGTCTTTTAGAGTTCTCGTCGTTTTCCTCTTTTGTGTTCGTGGCAGCTAAAAACAAAAAATTTGATTTGCCATTATAAAGACAAAATAAATTGTGTCAGTTTTAAGGTTACAACTGACTCTAAAGAAATTGTTTCAATTGTCTCCATGTGATATTCTAGAATACTATAATATTTTGTGCCAAAAATTGTAATAAAAAGAAGAAAGTAATACTTATACCTAACCTTAAATATTCAATAATATGTCATATCATATATATCAGATAAATAACGATATCTTGTACAGTAATAAAATAATTAGAAAAATAAATACCGTAAAAATACTTACTTTGGTTTAGCAAAAAGCAATATCACAATCTATAAGTGTGTGTTGCGGGAAAATTTTTGCCAAATACTCATACAAGGGTTTAAACAGAATCAATTCCTTTTTCCTCTCAGCGAGATGGCGTTATTGTTAATGATTATTAAGTTAATGATTATTAAGTTGCAAAATATTATTACTGCTCCCCCTTTTATAACTGACCCGGTCTACCCTATAAAATTTCCCAAAGCATTCACAGCTACAGCAATTGTGACCAACGTTCCACGTTCGACTGATGTTATAGATTTGGCGGATTCCACGTTTGGCTGTCCGGTTTTTGATCGGTAGTGACTCCAGTTTCGTCAACATTGCATATATCTTTTGCTTTAAAATAACGATCCATTACTATTTCTAGATTATCATAAAAAGCATTTACATTTGTTGGGTTGAAACTTGTTGCCCTCGACAAGCTTGTAGCTCGAGCTATTCTTATGGAAATTTCTGGGTTTCTAGTCATGAAGGAAGGAAACCAGTCATTTTTTGCCATTTTATGTTCATCCCAATTACTCGGTTTTGTAAGGTTATATTTGACTGTCAAATCATATGCAAATTTCTTTACTTCCTTTGTTGAAATTCCAAAGTATATATTAGCAGATCCAATCAAATATTTATATAATTCTTTCTTTTGGTCATTAGTGAATATTCTTATAGAAGGTCTGTAGCCCATTCTGACAGATTCACCAAGCTCATCGCTAACAGCTTCCCTTTTCCGTTTATATCTGTGCAATGACACATGACACAAATTAAATTCAATTACAGTTGCTCCTATAAATAATTAAATTACTTTTTTTACTTTCTCATAAGTATCATTATATAACGAATTGTCTTTTAGAGCTCTCGTCGTTTTCCTCTTTTGTGTTCGTGGCAGCTAAAAACAAAAAATTTATTTACTAATATAAAGATAAGGTAATTCTTCAGAATCACTACATCAGCACAAAACTCAATAAAATTGGACTCAATCGACGCGTTTTTTTTGCACAAAACTAAAGAATCTGGCAGAAAAGTGTCGCTCTGCTCTGCGAAACGAGATATTAATTGTCAAAGTTCACGACTCGATAGGTTAAGAAACCTGTCATCGATGATGTACAGACTGTCTGAGCATGTGCAGTGACGTAACGCAGGTCAGCTGAGCATGTCAGCGTCATAAAGTGCGTGAAATTGAAAATGGATACAAGTTAAGTCAAATGCGTGGGGGGTTTTATTATGTTTTATTATATATTTTATATTAATTAACTTGTTACTAATAAAGTGGACAAAATTTGAATGACTTGTCAAATAAATCTTCGCCTTACTAAATCGATAAGTCTACGATACACTAAAAATGATAGAAACCAAAAAGATTAGCACAGACCTTTGACGCAAGGTGAGGGGACGCGTGGTGATTCGCGAGTAGAAGTGTCCTACCTCGCGTAAAAATCGCACCGATCTATTCGGTACATTTCAATCGAATGACGTATCGATTTCAACGATACACAGTAATTCAAAGACAAGAGATATCCACGATAAATCGTAAGCGACGGCAAATTTTTTAAAGTAACAGAAGTCTTATCATGATAGTGGGGGGGGGGCTTGGCCACCCCAACTCCCCAACCAAGGGCTTCGCCCTCTGGACCCCCACGCATTTGACTTAACTTGTATTCATTTTCAATTTCACGCACTGGGTCTGTTCTTTTCAGCTGCACTGCTAAACTAGTGCAATAAGTTAGAATGAGACATATATATATTTTTTCACTCTAACTTATTGCACTAGTTCAGCAGTGCAGCTGAAAAAAACAGACCCACTTTATGACGCTGACATGCTCAGCTGACCTGCGTTACGTCACTGAGCATGCTCAGACATTCTGTACATCGTCGAAATGACAGGTTTCTTAACCTAACCTTGAGTCGCGAACTTTGACAATTAATATCTCGCTTCGCAGAGCAGAGCGACACTTTTATTTGCCAGATTCTTTAGTTTTGTGCAAAAACGCGTCGATTGAGCCCAATTTTATTGAGTTTTGTGCTAATGTAGTGATTCTGAAGAATTACCAAGATAAAATAAATTGTGTCAGCACAGATTAATAGACAGATAGCCAAAGGTCCCTGTTAAGGCCATATATGTAATACTCCTATATTGCTAGTAGAGCTTCGAGGACGGTGCAAACACTACGGCGCAGACATATATGAGCCTCTCTTTCTTCTCGAGTATTACAGCTTTGTGCGCATGCGTTGGCTTTTCTTAGACGACCAATGGAATGCCGTACAAATCAAAAGCGCGTATAAACGATTGTTGGTTAGACATCAACTTAGAGAATTTGATAACGGAATTGTCTTTTTGATAGCGTAGACATATTACACGTTAGTTCTAATGTCAAGAATATTAAATGCCCGATTGGTGAAATACATTGTTTACGCAAATCCATTAACGCATTAGAAGAGGAGGGGATTAACAACCGCCCCAGCGACGCTTTACCGCATGCGCATAGCGCTGCAGAACTCCAGAAGAAAGAGAAACGAATATACGTCTGCACCGTAGTATTTCCACCTCTTCCACTCATTGCTCAGATAGGATACTAGCAATATAGGAGTATTACATATATGGTTAAGGCGAGACCAGCACTTCTTACTGGTTTCAGCGCCATACGATAGTTTTCGTAGCGGCCAATAGAGTAACTACGTTTCTAAGATAAAGCAGATCAGGTTTTCGAATAAAGTTGCCTCTCCCGGTTTGGGTCTGGACTAAGTATATTCGATTTTATCCACACATTTCGGTCCTGATTTGAGTCCGGGCTAAAGATTTTGCCCCTAGGTTCGCGTTCATGCTAATTAACTACGAGACGAGAGAGAGAGAGAGAAGAGAGAGAGATGAGAGGTTTACAAACTTCTCCTTCGCACGCCGTACATCAGTAGCAAATATTTCAAGTGATCGGAGTCGAGATTAATTGTTGTAAATGTAAAAATTTTTATTTTCTATAGTAAGATGAAACATGATAGGAAAGATTGAAGATTAAGATAGGCTTGCGTCGAGACTTCGGAACTCTCTTTGATGTTGGCCATCTCGCTTACTCCTTACTCGTTCTCTCTCTCGCTTTCCTCGCGCTCCAGCGTCGAAGGTCTTTAAAAGAGCCCGCTTATCTGTGAAATATAAACATCGAATAAAATAAAACCTAGAACATTTATTTCGCATTTTATTGATTTAGAAATAATTTTAATGGATTAATGAGATTTTCACGATTAAAATGACACCAAACATGACATAAATCGGATTACTTTTGATTAAATATGTACGGTTAATCTAGTTAAAAATTATCCAATTTATATCCCCAGTGAGAAATGATCATCAAATCGATATCAAATTAATATCCATCGATGCAATTTACATCAATTCGACGTCAATTCGATGTTGACTCGATAGAT
Organism: Crematogaster levior; assembly: GCA_901521435.1. NCBI lineage: Eukaryota > Metazoa > Arthropoda > Insecta > Hymenoptera > Formicidae > Crematogaster > Crematogaster levior. The sequence continues at coordinate 92,328 of CABEGB010000017.1, forward strand.
CTCTTCTCGCTGGATCGCGCTTATTAGTGTGATTTTAATCGCAAATATCTTATTATATTAATCCAATAAAATTATTTTTAAACCAATATATATGTATATATATATGTGTGTGTGTGTGTGTGTATGTGTGTGTGTGTGTGTGTGTGTGTGTGTGTGTGTGTGTGTGTGTGTGTGTGTGTATGTATGTATATATTGCTACATTTATTTATTGATTCAATTTGCTGTAATAAATAGTCACTTAAAAAGGATCTAAATTACAGATTGAAAAGTCATACATGTAATAATTTTAATAAAAGAGTTAGATCAATAAAATCTTAAATTAATAACAAATTGCCAATTTCCACAAAAGTTTAAATTTCTTTATTATTTAATTAATTATTAACAAATTATTTAATTAATTATTAACACAACAAAAATCTTGAACTAGAGGAAAAGAAAATCGGTATTCTCGACTCCGATCACTTGAAATATTTGCTACCGACATACATACATACATACATACATACATACATAGATACATACATACATAGATACATATATATATATATATATATATATATATACATATATATATTGGTTTACAAATAATTTCATTGGATTAATATAATAAGATATTTGCGATTAAAATGTACGGTGAAGGAGAAGGTTGTAAATCTCACTCCCCTCTCCCTCCCTCCCTCCCTCCTCCTCCCTCCCTCCTCTCTCTCTCTCTCTCTCTCTCTCTCGTCTCGTAGTTAATTAGCATGGACTCGAACCTAGGGGCGAAATCTTTAGCCCGGACTCAAACCAGGGGCGAAATGTGTCGATAAAATCGGATATACTTAGTCCGGACTCAAACCAGGGGCAAAATCTTTAGCCCAGACTCAAACCAGGGGCAAAATCTTTAGCCTGGGTATCGATCATGTAATTTTTCACATGAAAAGTTTCACGTGAACTCAACGATTTCAACCAATGGAATTAGACTTATTGGGCAACTCATTGATTTCATTGGTTGAAATCGTTGAATTCACGTGAAACTTTTCACGTGAAAAATTACATGATCGATACCCTGGACTCAAACCAGCGGCGAAATGGGTCGATAATCAAAGCAAAAACGAATGGTCACGTTTTTACCCGAACCTTTGACTATCTGTCTATTAATCTGTGGTGTCAGTTATAACATTATAACTAATCCTAGAAAAATTGTTACAATTATCCCCATGTGGTATTCTAGAATGCGATAATATTTTGTGGCAAAACTGTAATAAAAAGAAGAAAGTAAATACTTATACCTAACCTTAAATATTCAATAATATGTCATATCATATATATCAGATAAATAATAAATAACGATATCTTGTACAGTAATAAAATAATTAGAAAAATAAATACCGTAAAAATACTTACTTTGGTTTAGCAAAAAGCAATATCACAATCTATAAGTGTGTGTTGCGGGAAAATTTTTGCCAAATACTCATACAAGGGTTTAAACAGAATCAATTCCTTTCTCCTCTCAGCGAGATGGCGTTATTGTTAATGATTATTAAGTTACTGCAAAATATTATTACTGCCCCCCCTGTTATAACTGACCCCGGTCTACCCTATTATAAAATTTCCCAAAGCATTTACAGCTACAGCAATTGTGACCAACGTTCCATGTTCGACTGATGTTATAGATTTGGCGGATTCCACGTTTGGCTGTCCGGTTTTGGATCGGTAATGACTCCAGTTTCGTCAACATTGCATATATCTTTTGCTTCAAAATAACGATCCATTACTTTTTCTAGATTGTCATGAAAAGCATTTACATTTGTTGGATTGAAACTTGTTGCCCTCGACAAGCTTGTAGCTCGAGCTATTCTTATGGAAATTTCTGGGTTTCTAGTCATGAAGAAACGAAACCAGTCATTTTTGCTATTTTATGTTCATCCCAAATACTCCGATTTGTAAAGTTATATTTAACTGTCAAATCATATGCAAATTTCTTTACTTCCTTTGTTGAAATTCTAAAGTATATATTAGCAGATCGAATCAAATATTTATAATTCTTTCTTTTGGCCATTAGTGGCCTAGTTTCCTACGAAGTCTTCAATCCGATTCTACTTCGGTGCAGGACAAATTTATTATGCTGTTTCCACTGGAAGTGAAATAGGAGTGAAGAAGATCGATATTTCATTACAGCCAACTTAATTTTTGTTTTAACACAGTAGATAATATATATTAAAGTCGCCGTTTCATCATATAACCAAATATCATGTTTATTTTCCATTTTGACGATATGTACAGTAGAAGCAGAGAGAACTACAAGTCAGGTTATGTAGAAATGGAGCTAGAATAGACAATAATAAAAACTATAGAGGTTGGCATTACCTGCTTTCGACTGTTTCCACCGACTAAACTTTAGTGTCAATTCGCTCCCACTCCGATTATCTTGGTGAATCAATACGGGAGTGAAATGAGTTAATTTATCGCGTTTCTATCGACTCAAATTCGATTCTACGCCGGATTAGGTGCTTCGGTGGAAACTAGGCCAGTCAATACTCTCATAGAAGGTCTGTAGCTCATTCTGACAGATTCACGGAGCTCATCGCCAACAGCTTCCCTTTTTCGTTTATACCTGTGCAATGACACATGACACAAATTAAATTCAATTGCTGTTGTTCCTATAAATATTACTTTTTTTACTTCCTCATAAGCATCATTATATAACGAATTGTCTTAGAGCTTTCGTCGTTTTCCTCTTTTGTGTTCGTGGCAGCTAAAAACAAAAAATTTGATTTACTATTATAAAGATATGGTAATTCTTCAGAATCACTACATCAGCACAAAACTCAATAAAATTGGGCTCAATCGACGCGTTTTTGCACAAAACTAAAGAATCTGGCAGAAAAAAGTGTCGTTCTGCTTTGCGAAGCGAGATATTAATTGTCAAAGTTCACGACTCGATAGGTTAGGAAACCTGTCATATCGACGATGTACAGACTCTCTGAACATGTGCAGTGACGTAACGCAGGTCAGCTGAGCATGTCAGCGTCATAAAGTGCGTGAAATTGAAAATGGATACAAGTTAAGTCAAATGCGTGGGGGGTTTTATTATGTTTTATTATATATTTTATATTAATTAACTTGTTACTAATAAAGTGGACAAAATTTGAATGACTTGTCAAATAAATCTTCGCCTTACTAAATCGATAAGTCTACGATACACTAAAAATGATAGAAACCGAAAAGATTAGCACAGACCTTTGACGCAAGGTGAGGGGACGCGTGGTGATTCGCGAGTAGAAGCGTCTTACCTCGCGTAGAAATCTCACCGATCTATTCGGTATTTCAATCGAATGACGTATCGATTTCAACGATACTACACAGTAATTCAAAGATAAGAGATATCCGCGATAAATCGTACGCGACGGCAAATTTTTTAAAGTAACAGAAGTCGTTTCGTGATAGTGGGGGGCTTCGCCTCCTGGACCCCGACCAGAGGGCTTCGCCCTTTGGACCAGGGGGCTTCACCTCCCGAGCATTTAACTTAACTTGTATCTATTTTCAATTTCGCGTTCTTTATGCCGCTGGCATGCTCAGCTGACCTGCGTTACGTCACTGCGCACGCTCAAACACTCTGTACATCGTCGATATGACAGGTTTCTTAACCTAACCTCGAGTCGCGAACTTTGACAATTAATATCTCGCTTCGCAGAGCAGAGCGACACTTTTATCTGCCAGATTCTTTAGTTTTGTGCAAAAACGCGTCGATTGAGCCCAATTTTATTGAGTTTTGTGCTAATGTAGTGATTCTAAAGAATTATCTTATCTTTATAATAGTAAATAAATTTTTTGTTTTTAGTTTAGTTTTGAGGAAAACATCTATAGGTGCATGTTTCTCATGAGTGAGGAAATAGCATGGACGATCGAGTTTTTACATCCCAAACATGAAAACCTTGCAAACAACAACAACATATATAAAGAAACTAGATAATATAAAGCAGAAAACATTAGTTCTGATTATGAGGTAAATATACAATATGAAACGTAAATTATATGCAAGTATGAATTTATTATTTAATAATTTATGAAGTAAATTTATTATTTATTTAAATGTTTTGTATAAAGTATATAATTTTTAATATTTCTTTAAATATATGGATTACATGGCGTTTGAAGCATGGAAAAATAAAGATACTATAGTGGATGATAATACAGTAGTTGAAGTAATTAAAACTAAAGAAGACACATTGGAATTTACATAGTTAATTCTTCTGGTAACCTTGACAAAATGGAAAAACGTGAAAATGTCTTTTTATAGACTTTGGTTACCAATTAATTGAAAAATTATTATAATGTGCATACAACCTAGCAAAGAAATGTTCGAAAATGCATTAATAAATTGTGACATTTTAATAATATACAAAAATTTTATTTTTTTATTAACAATTATCAATTTGTTTATCATTCCTCAGAATTGTATTTTCTTTCTCTTCTCTTTTATAGATATACTAGTCATGGAAATGATATAGAATACTTATTTGGAGAAGATATTGAAGGAATGAGAATGAAATTTGTGTTATTATTTAGCTGCAGCAGTGTGAACCCACTTATAATAGATGGAAGGTATTCACTTTATTTCAGATCAATATATATTATTTCAATATTTAACGGATGCTGATATCGATAGAATGACTGCAAATTTCATGAGTAATTGGTTTCCTTCATCTTTGGAAAAATTATGAAATAGACATGAATAGTTGGTGTAAGACTCTAAGTCAGTAATTGAAAATATTCTATATTTGCGCTTTCAATACCATATTCTCAATATGCTCAGTAACTTTATATATAATTAAATTTTTCAGAATTTACGAAGAACAGAGCAAAGGATAAAACAAAATTAGAATCAGTAATGTTAATAGTCCAAGAGCTAGCAACGGATTTGTTACACCATAAAGAATACAGATAGAACTTCTATAATCCTTTGTAACGTAATAACAACAATAACAATAATAATAACAAAATCAGGAGTCTGGCAACCCTCCGGAGGTGGCTCTACCTCTAGATTTTTTAACGGGATGGAAAAAAAATAAAAATTACATCATTATAATTAGTCTGACTCTTTGGGATATCGAAATTAATAATGTATTAAATAAATAAAAAAATTGTCAGACCGAGGGGTTGGTGGAAAGTGGGTGCCAGAGGGGCTCAAAGTGGAGCAAAAAAGTGCACTATTTACACTAAAATAATCAGGTTGGGTCTGAATGATTATTATAAAATATATCTCCACAAAGTTATCTCCCTGATGACAGACTGAAATCCCAGTGAAAACACCCCACCAGACCCAAAAAACTTCCCTCTAAGTGCGACAGTCTTACACGTGCATGAGTGCGAGGGAGACAATCAGATGCAGGGTAGGATACAGTAAATTATTTAATTGTTCGTAATAATATTTTCATTTATTAATTTTAAAAAAGTATTTTGCATTAACAATAAATTAGATGGAGGACTGTAGAAACAGGCTGGTATGCAAATACATGACAATATTGTGACAATCTTTAAAAAAAAAAGGAAATTTTTAATACATCAAATCAAATCAAATCAAATATTTCCAATTAAAAAATTTTAATTAGATTTATATTCCGGCTCATCTTCCTCCAAATCTTCGTCTTCTTCACTCTCTGCAACTTCTTCACCTGCGACATTTTCATTGTCCGAAGCATCAATGACAATGACATCGCTGACCAACAGTGACAGTTGATCCCCTTCAAACCAAACAAAGTTATAGTTTCCATCAATTTCCGTTCATTCACAGTCTCCCAGAAGTAAGGAAGTAAGGTTTTTCAAATGAGCATTTTTCCAGATTGTTGTAATGTACTAGGCTCACAACAAATGTGGGTGCAACTCTGATTTGCACGGTGGTAGATTGGTATCATAATTTGTGTATTTTTTATTAAATTTCTCATTGACTCCTTTGGCTTTGAAAGTTTTGTTGAATATGTGGAATCTTGCGTCATCCGCGTTGTTTAGACGAGGACCGTTATAAATCTCGCACACAAATTTCTCCAAAGTACCAAAGATGGAATCTTGAAGCTGATGGATAAACATCACCGACACTAGTGAATTCGTTTGTTGGTACTCTGCCGATTTTCTCAATAATTTCAAGGCCCTTTTTTTAAGAGTTTTAATAACTGCTTTGCGTTTCCCGTACTGTTGCAGTTCGAGTGTTAAAATACTTCATATGGCTTAAATTTAATGAATATTACTGTACTGGATGTTTGTCGTTTTTTTTTTTAATTTTTATTTCTATATTTAATTTTTTATGTTTAATTTTAAATTTTAATTCTAATTTTTTATTTTTTATTTATTCCACATATTCAACAAAATTTTCAAAGCCAAAGGAGTCAATGAGAAATTTATTAAAAAATATACAAATTGTGATGCTACCAATCCACCACCGTGCAAATCAGAGTTGCACCCACATTTGTTGCGAGCCCTGTACATTACAAAAATCTGGAAAAATGCTCATTTGAAAAACCTTACTTCCTTACTTCTGGGAGACTGTGAATGAACGGAAATTGATGGAAACTATAACTTTGTTTGGTTTGAAGGGGATCAACTGTCACTGTTGGTCAGCGATGTCATTGTCATTGATGCTTCGGACAATGAAAATGTCGCAGGTGAAGAAGTTGCAGAGAGTGAAGAAGACGAAGAAGATTTGGAAGAAAATGAGCCGGAATATAAATCTGATTAAAATTTTTTAATTGGAAATATTTGATTTGATTTGATTTGATGTATTAAAAATTTCCTTTTTTTTTTTAAAGATTGTCACAATATTGTCATGTATTTTCATATCAGCCTGTTCCTACACTCCTCCATGTAACTTATTGTTAATGCAAAATACTTTTTTAAAATTAATAAATGAAAATATTACAAACAATTAAATAATTTACTGTATCCTACCCTGCATCTGATGGTCTCCCTCGCACTCATGCGCACGCGTAAGACTGTCACACTTAGGGGGAAATTTTTTGAGTCTGGCGAGGTGTGTTTCCACTGAGATTTCAGTCTGGTATCGGGGAGATAACTTTATGGAGATATATTTTATAATAATCATTCAGACCTAACCTGATTATTTTAGTGTAAGTAGTGCACTTTTTTGCTCCACTTTGACCCCCTCTGGCACCAACTTTCCACCCCCCCCCTTTTTTTTCTTTAACGCAGGGAAATTCTCATGGATACCCGCCCCCCGGGGGAGGGGGCGGGTTATGCCGGACTCTTACCGGCTAAAACCCTGCGGTGGTCCTCCTGTGCGGTTGTACGGAGGGGCCCTGGGGTGTTGTTCACATGCTACCAGGGCCCCTCCCCGCTGTTGGACCCTCCGTCCCCCACAAGATGTAAAGGAGGGAGGGTCCCCACTACGGCCCTCGGACCGGTCCGAGGGCAGCGAGGACGCAGAACCACCACGCATCCCCGCTCCTACCTGGGGATTGCGGTGCAATGGGGAGGGGATGTCCCCACATCCGCCCCCCTGCGATCCCCAACCAACTTTCCACCCACCCAACGGTCTGGCAATTTTTTTTTATTCATTCAAAACGTCATTAACTTCGATATTCCATAGAGCCAGACTGATTATAATTATGTAATTTTTATTTTTTTTTTCACCCCCTTAAAAAATCTAGAGGCGCTAAAACCTCCCTTAAAGGGTTGCCAGACTCCCGATTTTGTTATTATTACGTTACAAGGAACTGATTATAGAAGTTCTAATCGTATTCTCTATGGTGTAACGAAATCCGTTGCTAGCTCTTGGACTATAAGGGGAGTAGCAAAGTCTAAAAGTAGTTTTTCACATTATATGACGCAACTGCGATTGTAATACGAGGTTACCAATATTTACCAATAAAAAATTAAATGCTCATTGATATAATCATTGATTACATTTCTATAACACTGAACATAAGATAATTTAAACTTAAGTTTTTAAATCGTGTATAAAGCAACCATTTGTAATTACTTGTAGAGTAAAATTACATTTTAATTTTAATATAATTACTATATAGTTAATATGTTAATGCGAAGATATTTCAGAAATGCATTTTATAAAAATAATAAAAGTGAATTAAAAAATCATTTTGGTTGATTGTTGCTTTCACCAATTTAGAGCTAAGATATGTGTATGTGTGTGTCCCGTCGACGAAAAATAGATCTTAAACGCAGCATTACGTTTGAGTAGTGAATCCACATGTTTTAAAATCAATTAAGATACTTCTAACGTGACAGGGTCGTAAAAAAAAGTGCGAGTCCCATGAAAAATAAAAAATTATATTTAATCACAATCATTATTAATATAATTCATGTATAATTTCTATTAATTTCTTGATATAGCGTGAAAATTCTAAGAGCATCTTAACACTAGGTTTAGAGACGCGTCATTTTAACGCATTTCGAATTTCATGAAGAAAATTAAATAAATCGTTTACATTTTTCTTCTTGTACTGACTTGTACTGACTTTTATTCATTTAACGAGACAAATATATATCAAAATTCATTTTTTTTCAAAGTTTTCTAATTTTGAAATTCTTTATGTGTATACCTATCTCTACGGAAACACGTCAATTTGACGCGATCGTAAAGTAAGCATTAATACTAGTAAATTGGCTTCACTCATGAAAGCATTACTACAGTAATAAATACAAACGTGATAAAAGAGTTAGTTCCTCAAGAAAGTAAATGTCAAAAGTAAATATAAACAATGCAGCAGCGATACTTCGAACCTGATGTTTCAAATCTGAAGTGGGTGACACAGCGTCACTGTTTATATCCTACGTATGTATGTACGTTGGAAAATCCCGATGCAGAAAAGTAATATTATATAATGTTGAATATTATAAATTTTACATTTATAAATTTTATATATTGTACATATACAGGGTGTTCGGAAACTCGCCTGCGTCACTTCTGGAGATGATTCAGAGTCCAAAAAGAAGCAACAAAAGTTATATAAACATAGGTCCGGAAATGAATTGTTTCCACGTTATAACTTTTATGTTAAAAAAATCGTAATTTAGTTTTCATAATCACAATCAAAATAATCATATTTCTGGCTTTTAAACAAAAATAACTTTATTTCGAACTATTTAGGCGTTACTCAAGATGCACCACATGGAGATATAGTTTGCTTGATATCCCTCTTTCAAAAATTTTTTTTACATTAAACATTTTTATGAATTTATTTTTAAATTTTTAACTTTTTTTAATTTTTTTATATTTGTTAATACAATTACATTATTTTCAAACAGAAATATGATTATTTTGATTATGATTATGAAAACTAAATTACGATTTTTTTTACATAAAAGTGGTTATAACTTGGAAACAATTCATTTCCGGGCCTATGTTTATATAACTTTTGTTGCTTCTTTTTGGACTCTAAATCATCTCCAGAAGTGGCGCAGGCGAGTTTCCGGACACTCTGTATTTCTCATAGTTTCATGTATAAGTTATTATAATAGTGTATAATGATTTTAGTGTATTATGATTTTAAAGAAAATGTATGATTTTGTTCATGCGTCAAATTGACGCGTGTAGTCCGTAGAGATAGTGTATAAGAAATCTCTGTAAACTTAGTGTTAAAGTCTTCAACCTTCAATTTCTTTTTTTTTATTTCTGTAGATCAATTTTAGGCTGTACTTCCGAAAAGTCCATACCTCCGATCGTTGTAAAATTTGGTATCCTATGGTAATTTAGCGCGCTGATCACAAATATGATAGGAAAAACTGGCGACAATGCCATCTTCAAGATCAAAACAAAGAAAATCGCTTTTTGCATGTTTTTTGACATTATTTCATGAAATATTGATTGTAGAAAAAAAGTTTTAAACAAAAGTTGTAGCTCTAGAAAAAATATAACTTTTACGTGTAATGCACTGTAGGATCGATATTTTACGAGAAAAATACGATTGAATGATCTGGAGTACATATTAATTAAATTTTTAAAAAATTATAATCGTTCTAAAATCTGGTATCTTAGCGTTTTTTAACGCGTTGATCACGAATATGACAATAAAAATTCACGATAATGTCATCTTCGAGATCAAAACCCAGAAAAATATACTTTTTTAATACGTTTTTGCCATTATAAAAAAAATATTGACTTTAGAGAAAAAAGTTTTCAACAAAAGTTTTAGCTCTCCAAAGAAACTATTATGCCTTATGATTATTATTCCAGGAGAGATATTATGAAAAAACACGATTGAATATTCCAGGTTAGGTTGAATTAACAAAAAAATTTTCAATAATCTTGAAATTTTGTATACCATACTTGACACAGATAAGACAATACAAATTCAGTTTTTTTTATCTTATAATTTTTTTTTACGTCTACAACGACTTATTTTGAAACTTCTATGAGCTTCTATTGACAATAAAATTCGTTAGATTTTTATGGTTCATTGAAAGTGCAGCTTCGAAAAATCCTCCAATTGTTGTGCTGATATATGTGCATTTATATATTCGCGAGTTTACAACTTTCCACGCAAGGTTCAACCCAAACCTATGTGTCTAGTTTTTTTAGTAGTGTTGTCCCCCTCACAGGAGGGGGGGGGAGTGGAACATGCCTCAACGCGTACACTTTTTAATGGAAAGTGAGGTTCCACATGGGTTGCAATGGTTTGCAATTTTCGATGCAAAACTAGGTTTTATATGGGTTTACAACTTTCCACGCAAAACAAGGATCAACTCAAACCTATGTGTCTGGTTTTTTGGGGATAGAAATAATGTAATTTTTCGCATTCCCTCTATGCATTATCAGTTAGTAATATACTATACATGTTTGTAAAGAAAAATTATTGAAAGATTCAAAATTTGGAAGAGGAGTGATTCTGAGTAATTACCTGTATTTTTCTCGTTAAATATTAGTCCTACAACTCTAATGTATAAGACATAAAAAACGTGTTTTCACGAGTACTACAACTTTTGTTTGAAACTTTTTTTAATAATGTCAATATTTATTAAGATAATGGCGAAAAACCTGCAAAATAATTTTAAAACTCCTGGAAAATAAAAAAATAAATTTTTTTCATCTAAAAATAATAATAAAAATAACAATATAATAATAATAATAATAATAAATAATATAAAACTTAACAACACCTAAACCTAATAACCTATGGCACATGTTAAAACAAGTATCAAAGAATATCTGAGATTTTTTCAAGTAAAAAATCAGCAGCTTTCTCGCAGCAAACCTTTTTTTATTCCTAGGGTCTCAATTCCAGTGTGAAATTCCAACTATGAAATTCTGAAAAAGTGTGCCAGCTGAGGGTTAAAAATAGTTCCGAATTACCTATTTATCATGTTCTGATGTTTATACTTTTTTAAAAAATGATTTAAGTTTTGTTTTTGATATTTACTGATTATAAATGTAATAAATATATGATAAAAATGTTAATAATGATAAATATTGTATATTATAAATATATATATATATACAGGGTGTCCCATGTAACCTGACAAATCGAAATAACTAAAAAAATACGCATTGGACGACATAATATCCAAAATAAAAGTTGTTCCTGTCGAAGAGCGTCGTCGAATGATACCAAAATTGACCCTGCCCCCGCTCCCCTGGGGGTAGGGTGGGGGGCAACTTTTAAATCTCAAACGGGAACCCCCATTTTTTATTGCAGATTCGGATTCTCCATAAAAAAATAAGTAAGTTTTATTCGAAACATTTTTTTTGATTCGTGACAGATGGCGCTGTAAACGATGAAATAGAAAGATAGTGGGGGTAACGAAAGATTGAGACTGGGCATTGGATAACAATTTTTAAGAAAATTTTAGTAATTTTTATAACTTGTTTTCGGGGGACTCACCGAAAACAAGTACCCCGAAGGTGAGAGGCGAGGGGGCTCACCGAAAACAAGCACCCCGAAGGTGAGAGGCAAGGGGACTCACCGAAAACAAGCACCCCAAAAGTGAGAGGCGAGGGGACTCACCGAAAACAAGCACCCCGAAGGTGAGAGGCGAGGGGACTCACCGAAAACAAGCACCCCGAAGGTGAGAGGCAAGGGGACTCACCGAAAACAAGTACCCCGAAGGTGAGAGGCGAGAGGAGTTTGATTCGTTAAGTACTTTCCTCAAAAATTGTTATAAAAATTACTAAAATTTTCTTAAAAATTGTTATCCAATGCCCAGTCTCAATCTTTCGTTACCCCCACTATCTTTCTATTTCATCGTTTACAGCGCCATCTGTCACGAATCAAAAAAAATGTTTCGAATAAAACTTACTTATTTTTTTATGGAGAATCCGAATCTGCAATAAAAAATGGGGGTTCCCGTTTGAGATTTAAAAGTTGCCCCCCACCCTACCCCCAGGGGAGCGGGGGCAGGGTCAATTTTGGTATCATTCGACGACGCTCTTCGACAGGAACAACTTTTATTTTGGATATTATGTCGTCCAATGCGTATTTTTTTAGTTATTTCGATTTGTCAGGTTACATGGGACACCCTGTATATATATATATATATTAAGTTATATGATTCATGTACCTCATGGAATAAAAATGTTTAAATATTAGGAGTACAAATAAGTCTCCGCCGTTTGATAAAAGATGGCGCAACCAGTAAGTTATGGTTAAAATTGTCTGATGTAAAACGTCATATCGTAAGGTTGGACATCTGTCAACAACATAATCTTGAAATATTAGCGATTTTGTATCAGCATCATATATTTTTTTTTGTGCGAAAATGTCGAGTTTTGAGCCGAATAAGCGTCATTTGCGGGAACTTTTGATTTACTTCTTTAATTTGAAGAAATCTGCAGCTGAGGCGCATCGATTGCTTGTAGAAGCATATGGTGAGGCTACCTTAAGTGAGAGAAGTTGCCGTGAGTGGTTTCAAAAGTTTAAGAACTGTGAATTTGACGTCGAAGACAAAGAACGTGACGGAAGGCCGAAAGTGTACGAAAACGTGGAATTGGAAACATTATTGGATGAAGATTCGTGTCAAACGCAAGAAAAACTTGCACTTACATTAGGAGTGACTCAACAAGCAATTTCACATCGTTTAAAATCATTGGGAATGATTCAAAAGCAAGGAAATTGGGTTCCATATGAACTGAAGCCGAGAGACGTCGAACGGCGTCTTTTCACGTGTGAACAGCTGCTTCAACGGCAGAAAAGGAAAGGTTTTTGCATCGTATCGTGACTAGCGATGAAAAGTGGATACACTACGGTAACCCTAAGCGTAGAAAATCATGGGGTAAGCCCGGTCATGCATCAACATCGTCGGCAAAGCTGAATATCGATGGTTCGAAGCTTCTGCTCGGCATTTGGTGGGATCAGCTGGGTGTAATTTATTATGAGCTGCTCAAACCGAACGAAACCATCACAGGCGATCGGTATCAAACGCAATTGATGCGTTTGAGTCGAGCATTGAAGGAAAAACGGCTGGTATACGAGCAGAGACACGACAAAATGATTTTGTAACATGACAACGCTCGGCCTCATGTTGCAAAACCGGTGAAAACCTACTTGGAGACGCTTAAATGGGAAGTCCTACCCCACCCGCCGTATTCACCAGACATTGCCTTTTCCGATTATCACTTGTTCCGATCGATGGCATATGGCTTGGCTGACCAGCACTTCCATTCTTATGAAGATGCCAAAAAATGGGTTGACTCTTGGATAGCCTCAAAAGACGTGTCGTTTTTTCGACGTGGAATTCAAATGCTGCCAAAAAGATGGGAAAAAGTAGTGGCTAGCGATGGACAATACTTTGAATAAAACATTAGGTACCGTTCTTTCACAATAAATGCCCAATTTTTGATAAAAACGGCAGAAACTTATTTGTACTCCTAATATATATATATATATATATATATATATACAGGGTGTCTGAAACATTTTGGAAAAGCCGAAGAGTGCAGATAGAATAGGTCAAAATAGAAGGATTGTCACGTATTATTTTGTAATTTTTGCAATATTTATTTCGTAATTAATTATAACGTACAAGCCAATAAGTGCACGGGAAACCGGTAGGCGGGACTCTATAGAGATGTCATATGAAAGATGGGTGTCGATGTAAAAGAAAAATGGCTTACTTCTTAGCAACGAGTAACAACTGTATAACAACTGATTTTGAGAGGCGGAGTTACGAGCGCCGTATGACAGCGCCGTGACTTTATGACGTGAAATTATCACGTGGCGAATAAATGAGCAGGCGCTATCATTTCCTCACCACCTTGTGGTAGATAGCATGGTGCGTTTTTTTTATAGTGGTATCCCCAGTAGGCCTAATCCACTGTCATTATTTAAAATTGTTCAAAGTGCCGTCCTCTCTCTCGTAGACAGAGTTCGGCCCTTCGAATATCGCGCGTAGCGTTATACGCCATTTCTGGCGTAATGGTATCGAAGGCCGCAACAATAGCTTCACATACATCGTTTTCTCTACGCCGGTGTTCTACCAGATTTTTTATATGCCCCCCACACAAAAAATCTAAGATGTTTAAGTCTGGTGATCGTGCCGGCCAAGTGATCGGACCGCCACGGCTCATACACCTACCTGGATAATGCGCGTCTAGAAAATCGCGTACCTGTCGGCAGAAGTGTGCAGGAGTTCCGTCGTGCTGGAAAATCAGCTGTGTCTGCATATGAAGAAGCACATCGGCGAGAAGCACATCGGCGAGAAGCACTGGCAACTCGTTGCTTATAAAATCCGCGTATATTTCGCCATTCAAACGCGGCGGGAGAAGATACGGACCGATAGTACACGCACACGCTGATAATGGTACGGGTGCAAAGCGTTTACACGTAAAGTGCAATGCACCGCGTACCGCGAGAGTTCCAGGTCGCGCGCTGCGCGACGCACGCTCGTCCCCGGGTCTTCTTCGAATCTGTCGAGGATCCTCTCCTCGTCTCGAACGCACTAGATAACGCACTAATAACGCACTAAACCACCAGCTGATTCACGGTTGTGCACCAAACACCCACTTTCATGTAACTTTTGCACTGCACTTAAGATAACACGTCCCGACGGATATCGTGCACGTGAGAGGAATCGATCCGCGTAAATACGAGCTGCGAGATGCGCATTTTCGCCCGCTAGCCCAAAGACAATTATCGTGTCCGTGTACTTCTGTGGAGTAAATCTCATTTTTGTTGCAAATGAGCACCACGCGCATGCAAATATTTCACGCGACTGCAGACGTCGTGTCCGTTGGATCAGACAAACAGCGATCATAAGCGATCATCTTTTGTCTATGATCGCTATCTCCTTTTTCATCCGCTGCGTGTATCCGACGGACACGACGTCTGCAGTCGCGTGAAATATTTGCATGCGCGTGGTGCTCATTTGCAACAAAAATGAGATTTACTCCACAGAAGTACACGGACACGATAATTGTCTTTGGGCTAGCGAGCGAAAATGCGCATCTCGCAGCTCGTATTTACGCGGATCGATTCCTCGCACGTGCACGATATCCGTCGGGACGTGTTATCTTAAGTGCAGTGCAAAAGTTACATGAAAGTGGGTGTTTGGTGCACAACCGTGAATCAGCTGGTGGTCTAGTGCGTTATTAGTGCGTTATCTAGTGCGTTCGAGACGAGGAGAGGATCCTCGACAGATTCGAAGAAGACCCGGGGACGAGCGTCCGTCGCGCAGCGCGCGACCTGGAACTCTCGCGGTACGCGGTGCATTGCACTTTACGTGTAAACGCTTTGCACCCGTACCATTATCAGCGTGTGCGTGTACTATCGGTCCGTATCTTCTCCCGCCGCGTTTGAATGGCGAAATATACGCGGATTTTATAAGCAACGAGTTGCCAGTGCTTCTCGCCGATGTGCTTCTCGCCGATGTGCTTCTTCATATGCAGACACAGCTGATTTTCCAGCACGACGGAACTCCTGCACACTTCTGCCGACAGGTACGCGATTTTCTAGACGCGCATTATCCAGGTAGGTGTATGAGCCGTGGCGGTCCGATCACCTGGCCGGCACAGTCACCAGACTTAAACATCTTAGATTTTTTGTGTGGGGGGCATATAAAAAATCTGGTAGAACACCGGCGTAGAGAAAACGAGGTATGTGAAGCTATTGTTGCGGCCTTCGATACCATTACGCCAGAAACGGCGTATAACGCTACACGCGATATTCGAAGGGCCGAACTCTGTCTACGAGAGAGAGGACGGCACTTTGAACAATTTTAAATAATGACAGTGGATTAGGCCTACTGGGGATACCACTATAAAAAAAACGCACCATGCTATCTACCACAAGGTGGTGAGGAAATGATAGCGCCTGCTCATTTATTCGCCACGTGATAATTTCACGTCATAAAGTCACGGCGCTGTCATACGGCGCTCGTAACTCCGCCTCTCAAAATCAGTTGTTATACAGTTGTTACTCGTTGCTAAGAAGTAAGCCATTTTTCTTTTACATCGACACCCATCTTTCATATGACATCTCTATAGAATCCCGCCTACCGGTTTCCCGTGCACTTATTGGCTTGTACGTTATAATTAATTACGAAATAAATATTGCAAAAATTACAAAATAATACGTGACAATCCTTCTATTTTGACCTATTCTATCTGCACTCTTCGGCTTTTCCAAAATGTTTCAGACACCCTGTATATATACAATATATATAATATTTATCATTATTAACATTTTATCACATATTTTTACCAGATATATATAACATATTATATAATATATGTATGTAATAAATAAAAATAAATATAATTTTAAAAAGTAAATAAATATACAAATAAAAATATATATTTATTTGCAACAAATATACGTCCTTTTTAGTGCAGTTTTTTATTATATGTGTAATTGGGAGGGAAGTGTGGAGGGGGGCGCAATGGAGTTATAGCACTGTTCTGTCATTCCTATCATGTTCGTCTCTGTTGATGCTCATCTCTGCGATTAATTAAAAGTTTATTGATTATAGGAAGAAATGTGCAATATTTGGTTCAAAAATGTGATACTATGCGTGAGACTAAAATTTTTCTCTTATATCTTCAGATTGCTTATATTAACTTAAAATTGCTTATAAAGTTATGAAGTATAATATATCTTTTGAGAGATTAATTTTATAACAATGTAATAAGTGATCTTGTTTTTATTTTCTATTTCTCCCATTTTTATATCCCATTTCTATTTTTTTATTTTCTACCTTTTAACTTTATTATTTGATATACGATATTGATTCCGGCAAAGACATACAGTGACTACATTAGATGTTATAGGCATAATAATAATTTAAAAGATAATAAATAGCTTTTATAGAGCAATAGAGAACTAGATCATAGTGAAGAAGAACTGTAAAAGGACTGCGAAAAACAAAATTTTCTTATTTAATAATTTATATTTATAATACAAACAGTTTAATTTGAGTAAGAAATATAAAATATGAATGTAAAATTTAAAAATAAAAATGTTGTAAAAATTGATTTTTTACATATTACACCGAATTATATCGTTGAATAATACATTGATAATGAATAATATTTATGCTACTACTGATAAACATTTTTATATTCTTTATTATTTGCAAAAAATATAAATAAAATATAAATATTTTGTTTTTTTAATAAACATTATATGTATGATAAAGCGATCGATTCGACGTCTGATTCCAAATCGTTGAATCGGCTATTGCACGCACACACGTCGCAAATACACGCACACCCGCCCGCACGTCCGCACGCCCGCACGCCCTCACGCACCGCACGCACGCACGCGCACGCACGCCGCACGCACGCACGCACGCACGCACGCACACACACACACACACATATGCAATATGTATTTTTCGTGTTAGAACTTGTGCAGCGTGATTTATTTATTGAATCAATCAGGATACAAATAATATACATATTTAGTATATTTTCTTAAAATAATATATAACAAAATATACAACAAAATCAAAACATATGATTTTGAATATTGAAAATGTAAAATGAGCTCCTCCAACGCCCATACTCGTGAGAACGCAACCAACATATTTTTTCCGTCTCTCCGATCTTCTGATTTTTATTATAATCAGTATTGTCGTAATAGACATTTCTGATTTTTTATTTATAATTTGTAATCAGAATAGTTTCCAATTTCTATTGAAACGTGTCTTGTTTCATTTCCTTCTGTATTGAGACTCTAACATTATTATAAATATTTCCAAAAGTTTTTTATACATTATACATTTTTGGAAAAGATAACAATTTATTATCTTCTATGATTTTTATAAAGTGTTGTCTCATACACTTTACATCTTTGAAATATTTTTCGTTACAAGGATTGCCTCCTAAAGCTATAATTGTGGTAAAAGTTGCAGCGTAAATTCTACAACATGTACCATCAGGTTGTGCTTCAACTTTTTCAAAAATAATGTCACTTTGACTTATTTTTGGATAACAAAGTTGTATATAATTTTTTTCTTTGGCTGCCAACTTATTATATGTACAGCAAGGTAAACTGTCATATACGTGAAGTTTATTGCCATCAAAAAATATACATCGCCAGTGATCACTACAATTTCCTCGAATTATTTGTAAGCTTTTGTCGCTGTGACTAGCTACAATCATATGAGGAAACTTTAAATATAGTACACTTTGCGTTTCAAAATGAGAAGTTTCTCTAACGCGTAAGAATCGATCTAATGATTCGTCATTTAATTTGCTATACATAGGCAAGACATTCTTTTTTGCTGAGGAGATAGGAGCAATTATCTCATCTAGAATTTTTTTATGTCTTGCCTTATCGTCTTCAGTAATATCATGATTGTTGCTTATACTAACAATAACACAATCATCATTCTGCTCTATATCTGGAGTAATCGCAGCAGTAATAATTGTTTTCGTCGATGAAATATCAGATTTGTTCTCATCTCTACCGATGACATTTTTACTCTCTACTACATTTTGCCGAATACTTTTTCGAATATTTACTTTTTTAGCTGCTTCTTCCTTTGCTTCTAGAATATAGCTTGGATTTCTAATTGGCATATGCCTATTATAACGATTATCCAAGATTTCCAGAAGCATGCATTTGTAGAAACGTATGAGAAGAAGCAACATTTCATTTCTCCAAAAAACATCGTCTCTATTTACGTGCACCAATTTCATGCTTTGTGGTGTCCATACGGCAAAAATATAATATTCTCGCTGCGTTATGTTCAATTGGCCTTGAACCTGATAATAATATCGGTGATTCTGATTTATTTCTTGTGGATTTTTTAAATCGAAGATACCTTTTTAAAAAGATATTGTCTGGCTTTTTCCACTGTTAAATTTTCAGCAGATAAAGGACATTTAATTTCCACCAGACCGTTTTCATCAATAGAAGAAGCACCCAAGCATGGATTTTTAATATTAATAAATAATCCACACGGTTTTATTTTTTTATTCAATTTTATAGCCAATTCTTTTCTTTCTACTTCTTCATTGTCACAACCATATCTTATGGCTGCGGTAGCAATGAACAGAGGATACAAAATTATTATTATTTTTTACACTTCTGACATTTCATTGCCAGGATTGACACCTCTGGTATTTAAATTAGCCAGCACACAATTTATGCCTCTGGCATTTTTGTAACCACACGACTTACGTCTTTGACATTTTTGTAACCAGCACACGATTTACGCCTCTGGTTTTTAAACTAGTCAGCACACGATTTACGCCTCTGACATTTTTGTAACCAGCACACGATTTACGCCTCTGGCATTTCTGTAACCAGCATACAATTTATGCCTCTGACATTTTTGTAACCAGCACACGATTTACGCCTCTGGCATTTCTGTAACCAGCATACAATTTATGCCTCTGGCATTTTTGTAACCACACGACTTACGTCTTTGACATTTTTGTAACCAGCACACGATTTACGCCTCTGGTTTTTAAACTAGTCAGCACACGATTTACGCCTCTGACATTTTTGTAACCAGCACACGATTTACGCCTCTGGTTTTTAAACTAGTCAGCACACGATTTACGCCTCTGACATTTTTGTAACCAGCACACGATTTACGCCTCTGGCTTTATATTCAATGTATAAATACATATATAAATACTCTATGTGTATACATATATAATTTATAAAATATGAATAAGCAAAGGTCTTTTCCCTGTGCATAATTCTATTCTTTTTATATAACATTCTACATAATTATGAAAATAAATCTTCTTTTCTGCAATGATTAACAATTCAAAAAAAAGGATATTATTTGACGGCAAACTAGCTATATGATATCTTTATTTGTGTTCACGACGTTTCGACCATTGGTTCTGGTTCTTTTTAAATTATAAAATTTTTTCTCAACAGTGTTACATACTGAAAGGAACGGTATTACATTTTTAAATCATCCTACAATTTTGTAATATATTAATTTACAACTTACAGAGGCCGTGTGTCAAATAGAGTCCATATATAAAACAATAAAGAAAATTTGGTTTGTGCAAGTAGAAAACATGTCAGAAATTTGTGACGGCATGAATGGGGACTGAGTGGTAACAAATTCCACCGTTCTCTAATCCAGGATAAATTTTGATCAAACATAAATAAATAAATAAATAGTTGAACGTGTCAATATATTAGAAAATAAAAAAATAGATAAAAATATAGATGTGCTAGATGATGCATAAATGGATCAAGTACAAATATGTTAAATGATAAAAATAATCAAAATAGCTAACAGTTTCAATAATAAATAAATAAATAAAAATATAACTATAATCAAATAATGCTAACGAGGTCATCATAAATCGCGATTAGTTTTCTGTGTCTTTTTGTACGTTTATAGCTGAATTACATTTCTTGATAAACAGCATTTCCGCTATCTCTCATTTTTTGGTATGTCTTTCTTTATATAAAATTTTTGGGTTTTGCCATTCAAATTTGTGTGCGTGAGATATTCTATGTTTCTAAATGTCTTTTTGTTTGTTCTATGTAACTCCAACCAACCACTTAGTTAGCAAACTAAAGAAAGACATATCAAAAAACGAGAAATAACGGAAATGCTGTTTATCAAAAAATGTAATTCAGCTATAAACGTACAAAAAGACACAGAAAACTAATCGCGATTTATGATGACCTCGTTAGCATTATTTGATTATAGTTATATTTTTATTTATTTATTTATTTATTATTGATACTGTTAGCTATTTCGATTATTTTTATCATTTAACATATTTGTACTTGATCCATTTATGCATCATCTAGCACATCTATATTTTTATCTATTTTTCTATCTTCTAATATATTGACACGTTCAACTATTTATTTATTTATTTATGTCTGATCAAAATTTGTCCTGGATTAAGAGAACGGTAGAATTTGTTACCACTCAGTCCCCATTCATGCCGTCACAAATCTCTGACGTGTTTTCTACACTTGTACAAACTGAATTTTCTTGATTGTTTTATATATGGACTTTATTTGACATACGGCCTCTGTAAGTTGTAAATTAATATATTATAAAATTGTAGGATGATTTAAAAATGTAATACCGTTCCTTTCAGTATGTAACGCTGTTGAGAAAAAACAGTATTATACCATTTGAAAAGGACCAGAACCAATGGTCGTGAACACGAATAAAGATATCGTATAGCCAGTTTGGCGTTGAATAATACCCTTCTTTTTGAATAACTATAATTTTTTATCATGTATAATTTTTACCTATTTATAACCCAAGTATTGTTAGATATCTCAATTTGTAATCGTATTCACTTTTCATCATTTGTATGTAATAATTTGTATTATAAGTAACATTGAATAATTTGTATTTAAAAGTATAACATTGAATAAAAATTTATGTATTTGATTGACAACTTTATACACAGATCTCAATTTGTCATATTTTTTAATATTTTAATATATTACTTTATTATTACATTAAAATAATTGATTATGACTATTGATTATTGATTTGTAACTTGATTTTTATTTTTCTATTTTACAAATATTATATGAATAAAAAATTTTAAAATACATACGACACGAAAATATAATATTCAAATATAATATTATATTTGTAACGATGCACCCCATAATCGCATCGATACAGCCGCGATGTTGAACGACGCGTAAACAAAACTTTCGCACTGTTATTCACGCGCGCCGAAACCGGTATTTATCATATGCACCTGTATGCACCGGACCTTTAAATCGTCATCAGCTCTAGCGCGATCCAACACCGTTCACGGCCCTTTAATTTTTCCGCGCATCCGTCTAATCCAAATCGAGTATGAGACTTCAATGTGCATCCACCCTTTAGTTTATAATAAACCATTTTTATATTGAGTTTACGACTTACGTTCTTCACTCAATCGAACCCCGATCCCAGCGAGTTAGTCCGAGTGTTCAAGAAAAACGAATTGTGTCACATTTGTAAAATAAAAATATAAAAATCAAGTTACAAATCAATAATCAATAATCATAATCATACTCAATTTTTTTAACGAAATAATAAAGTAATATATTAAAATATTGAAAAATATGACAAATTGAGATCTGTGTATAAAGTTGTCAATCAAATACATAAATTTTTATTCAATGTTATACTTTTAAATACAAACTATTCAATGTTACTTATAATAAAAATTATTACATACAAATGATGAAAAGTGTATATGATTACAAATTGAGATTTTTAATAATACTTGAGTTATAAATAAATAAAAATTATACATAAAAAAAAGATTAATTTAATATATTTTAAAAAATACATTAAAATATTTTATTAATACATTAATATTAATATATTAATAAATATTAATATATTATATTTAGATAATTAATAAAATATTAATATATTATATTTAGTTAATTAATATATTAATAAAATATTTTAAAATTTATTAATGATTAATAACTGTCTACAATCATACGTTCTATAAATTTTACAATCTACTTATAACAGAAATATATTATTTTATTTAAATAATAACAAATACGACTCTCTTTTTATTATTTTAAAGTAATAATACTTAAGTTGTAAATAAATTTTAAATAAAAATTATAAGTATAATAATAATTATAGACAGTTTTAATCACTAATTTCAAAACCTATGTAAATAAGATAGAAAAATAAACTAACCTTTTTATGTGTCTCCTCTTCAAAGAGTATTTGGGGCGACATGGATGCTTCGCATCATAACTTTTCACCATCGTAAACTTTCACGTACACTCACTTATACTTATCACTAATACGTTACGTATTACACAATGTGTAATATGTAACCACAACACACCTTACACAATCCTACAATGAACTTTGCACTAAAATACTAGCTGTCTAGTGATAGATATAACGCGTATCAGCTTGTGCAGCTTCGCGTAAACAGAAACGTTTCGGCACGTGTACCCGCGATCGTCACATTCAAATCTCGCTACATTACGCACACGAGGAAACAGCCGTGTACGTGTGCGCTTGGCGCTCGGCCAGCTAGAAGAGCGCAGACATATCTTCCGTCTCCGTCTCTTCCTCGCGCTATAGCTGACACGCTTGGTGATCGAGATCGAAAATTATATTTCTTGCAAGGAGACGGTCGAGCTTTCCACCTGGAATTTAGTTGAATATCATATATGTTTTTATACTCTTCCTACTAATATATTCACTTTTTTTCAACGTGTCTTTAAATAATTTATGCAATACATTAAAATTAAACCTATATTAATATCATTAAAAAAATTATATTTATATAATATTTTTTAAGGATTAATATAGGTTTAATTTAATATATTGCATAAATTATTTAAAGACATAAAAAAAAAAATAGAAAAAAAGAAAGGTTTCGAACTCGAGATCTCCAGCGTTCTAGTCGATCGACTTACTAACACGACCACGCTTATTGCTTTGTAAATAGGTATATCGAATCGGTAGATTACGTACTGACTTTACTTTTATTTCTAGGAAAATAATGGTACGAGTTATTGTACCATGTATTATATTAGTAAGAGAGGTATCAATATGTTACATAACTGATATCCTTCCTACTAATATAATACATGGTACAATAACTCGTACCATTATTTTCCTAGAAATAAAAATAAAGTCAGTACGTAATCTACCGATTCGATATACCTACTTTCAAAGCAATAAGCGTGGTCGTGTTAGTAAGTCGATCGACTAGAACGCTGGAGATCTCGAGTTCGAAACCTTTCTTTTTTTCTATTTTTTTTTTAATGTCTTTAAATAATTTATGCAATATATTAAATTAAACCTATATTAATCCTTAAAAAATATTATATAAATATAATTTTTTTAATGATATTAATATAGGTTTAATTTTAATGTATTGCATAAATTATTTAAAGACACGTTGAAAAAAAGTGAATATATTAGTAGGAAGAGTATAAAAACATATATGATATTCAACTAAATTCCAGGTGGAAAGCTCGACCGTCTCCTTGCAAGAAATATAATTTTCGATCTCGATCACCAAGCGTGTCAGCTATAGCGCGAGGAAGAGACGGAGACGGAAGATATGTCTGCGCTCTTCTAGCTGGCCGAGCGCCAAGCGCACACGTACACGGCTCTTTCCTCGTGTGCGTGATGTAGCGCGCACACAAGGAAAATGCCGTGTACGTGTGCGCTCGACGCTCGGCTAGCTAGAAGAACGCAGACGTATCTTCGCATTATAAATTTGTGTACATACATACATACATACATACATACATATTATATATATATTATATTTAAATTAGTTATATCTATTTTTGGGTGGACTTCCGATTAGCGGAACCCTCCGATTTTTTTGAAACTTTAGTATTTTATGTAGTTTGGCGCGCTGATTACGAATATGATAATGAAAATCGCCGACTAGGTCATTTTTAAGATCAAAACAAGGTCAGAAAAAGTGAAAAAATATCACTTTTTTGAGATTATTTCGAGAAATATTGATGTAACCAAAAAATGTTTCAAATAAAAGTTGTAGTTTTTGTAAAAATACATCATTTATGTTCTATGCATTTTTTGTGTAAAACTGATAGTTTTCGAGAAAATTGATGTTAAAGATTAAAAACTTTGGTAAACAGGTAGGATTAAAAATGTTGGGGTTTGGGGGGACGAAAAAAGGGGGGTTTGGGGGGCAAAGCTCCCCCGAGGGGGCAGAAAGCGCAGGCGGAGTGGGGGGTGCAGGGGGGAGGGGCAGAGCCTATTACATGGCTAGTCTCTATTATAGAAGTTTAAAATAACTTTTAAACACAATATGCTTTTTACCTTGCGTAGGGGTCTTGCTAATCTTTTCAGTATCTAATATTTTTAGTATATTGTAGACTCATCATACTTTTAGTAAGGCGAAGATTTAATTCATATAAACTTTCTGCGCGCACACACCTTGCGTAGGGTCTTGCTAATCTTTTCAGTATCTAATATTTTTAGTATATTGTAGACTCATCATACTTTTAGTAAGGCGAAGATTTAATTCATATAAACTTTCTGCGCGCACACACCTTGCGTAGGGGTCTTGCTAATCTTTTCAGTATCTAATATTTTTAGTATATTGTAGACTCATCATACTTTTAGTAAGGCGAAGATTTAATTCATATAAACTTTCTGCGCGCACACACCTTGCGTAGGGGTCTTGCTAATTTTTTCAGTATCTAGTATTTTTAGTATATTGTAGACTCATTAGATTTTTAGCAAGGCAAAGATTTAATAAATATACATGAATTGTATACGCACATACGTCACTACATTAGTATAATTATATATGGTTTTATATGTTTTTGCGACTTTTCATGCAAAGCGTAACTTTAATTTTTTAAAGAAAGTAGCGTAATCAACAAGGTTTTTCCTTTTTATTTTTTTATTTATTACAAAAAATGGATAAAAAATACAATTTGTTTTCATTGGCGTCTATTCTTCAAAACCGTTCCTCAACTCTTCAGTGGTTGAGAGAAGTTGATTTGATTCCGACGCAAAGATTCTGCAAAATTCATAAAAAATATATGAATTTGCTAGAATCTGAATTTGCCTGCGGAAGATTTCTTTGTATGAAAAAAGGAAAGTATCGACATACTGCGACTGTTGCTGAAGATACATGGTTTGAGAGATGTCGTACTTCTCCTGCGGTATGTATTCTCATAACATACTGTTTCTCTGTTAATATGTCGTTTAAGCAAACGATTCGGGAAAGCAGTATCATTGATGGAGAGCAAGTATCTTGTGAAACTGTAGCTGATAGATTTTCTTTTTGTCGAGAAGTCTGTATGGCACTTGATGAGCAATTTGAGGAAGAGGGTCTTTTGGGAGGTGTTGGTGAAATTGTAGAAATTGACGAGTGTAAGATTGGTCGTCGGAAGTATGAACGGGGGCGTGTTGTTGAGGGATCATGGATTCTCGGAATGATTCACCGTGGACACGCTGCTAATTATCGGCTCGAAATTTGCCCAGACAACAAGAGAGATAAAGATACTCTTTTGGCTTTGGTAAAAAAGCATGTGATGCCTGGGACTGAGATCCATACGGATTGTTGGAAAGGATATATGAATTTGGAAGAACACGGATATGTCCATAAAACGGTGAATCATTCTGAGGTCTTTATAGATCCTGAAACTGGGGCTTATACTCAAAATATTGAGTCTTCCTGGCGCTGGATGCGTCGTGAATTATCTCGGTGGTATTCATAATAATACCATTGGTGGTATTCATAATAATACCATTGCTGACCATTTGTGTGAGTTCATGTGGCGACGTCGAGTTCGTAAATTAGGTCAAGATTCTTTTAAGCAATTGCTTATTGATATTAAAAGATGTTATCCGGAAAAGAAATAA
Organism: Crematogaster levior; assembly: GCA_901521435.1. Taxonomy (NCBI): domain Eukaryota; kingdom Metazoa; phylum Arthropoda; class Insecta; order Hymenoptera; family Formicidae; genus Crematogaster; species Crematogaster levior. Next base: position 119,067 of record CABEGB010000017.1, read on the forward strand.
TATATTGTTGCGTCTCCGCGCACACTTCGCTCCAACACAGGCACACACTCACAGTCACTCGCGGCACTCTCCGCCAAAGCGGAATAAGCACTCGGAAGTAATTAAAGGAACTCTTTATTAGAATAACGCCGTAATACAGAAACACGTCCGTTCGTTTCGGAAGAACCGATCACAATCCGCCGATCGCTGTTCGACGGCCCGTTGCCAGGGAACGCTCGCGCTTCTAAACGCATCGGGTGGCGCGAGCGGATGCAACAATATATTTAGCAATTTATAAATATTTTTAAAAAATAAAAAACGTAAAAAAAATAAAATAAAAAATGTATAAAAAAAATTAAAAATTTAAAAAAAATAAAAAAAGACAAAAAAACAAAACATGGAGTCAGTTCTTCGTCACGTCCTCGTCGTTGACTCCGGATTTGGCTGAGAACGAAGAATATATTTATTTTCATGTATGTTTATAATGTAAAGGAAGGTTATTCCTCTTATTTTATTTTTCTCGAAAACTATCAGTTTTACACAAAAAATGCATAGGACATAAATGATGTATTTTTACAAAAACTACAACTTTTATTTGAAACATTTTTTTGTTACATCAATATTTCTCGAAATAATCTTAAAAAAGTGATATTTTTTTTAGTTTTTTAATGTTTTAATCTTGAAAATGACCTTGTCGGCGATTTTCATTATCATATTCGTAATCAGCGCGCCAAATTACATAAAATAGTGAAATTTCAAAAAAATCGGAGGATTCCGCTAATCGGAAGTTTATCCTTGCATCGATCGATATCAATTTGATATCGATTTGATGGTCATTTCTCACTGGGGATATAAATCGGATAATATTTAACTAGATTAACCATACATATTTAATTAAAAGTAATCCGATTTATGTCATGTTTGGTGTCATTTTAATCGTGAAAATGTCATTAATCCATTAAAATTATTTTCAAATCAATAAAATGCGAAATTAATATTCTAGGTTTTATTTTATTCCATGTTTACTTTTCATAGATAAGCGAGCTCTTTAAAATTCTCGACGTTGGAGCGCGAGGAAAGCGAGAAAGAGAACGAGTAAGGAGCAAGCGAGACGGCCAACGTCAAAGAGAGTTCCGAAGTCTCGACGCGAGCCTATCTTAATCTCCAATCTTTGGTATTATATTTCATCTTATTATAGAAAATAAAATTTTTACATTTTGCATTTTACCGGTCCGAAAATAATTGTAATGGATTAATGAGATTTTTGCGATTAAAATGACACCAAACACGATATAAATCGAATAATTTTTAATTATTAAATTAAATTAATAAATAATTAATATAGTTTGATTATGTAATTCGATATATATATATACAGGGTGTTCCAGATCAACCGCAGGTCCTTGAAGGAGAGGATAGATCTCGACAATGTGAGTAAAAAATGTCTTTACAAGAAAGTTGTGAGATCAATAGTTTTTGAATAAAACGCATTAGAAGTTAACCAACCATGGGGCCCGCATTTCGCGCCGTCAGGAGCGGCGCGGCATGAACCATTCTTGTTCGCAATACATTCTACCACATTAATTACTCGTAACATTTGTTAATAAAATGTACAATTAACAATAAAGTTAATAATTACTTGTCGTTCAGTAATTGTAAAATTAAGTTTTGTAGAAGCTATTTTTTCATATCGTAATCATATCGTTTAGAAATTATTATTAATACTATCACGTTAGTAAACATTAAAATAAAAATCAATTGTTTTAAACAATTGTTTGTGTATAAAAATAAATTCTTCAGTTACTAGACAAACATTTTTTTCACTAAATACATAATTTCACTATTACTCTCAGTTGTTAATTTATTTGTCGACATTATTTCATAATAAGCCATTTAATTATAAACAATTTCAAATAGTCATACGAATTTTTCAATCACGAAATCATGGTATCACTGTCTATTTTCATTATCTTATTAAATAAAGTTTACGTGTTCGTAAAAATTAAAACTAAGAAATGGTCAAGTAAGCTGACGATAGACGCGAAGTAAATTTCAACCACTTTATTTTAATCAATTGTTTTTAATTTGTCGTTGGTTTTTAATTTGTCATGTAAATAATTATTGATATTACAATTTGAATTATACTTTTATGATTGTAACAGAAATATTTCCATAGAAGATTCTTTAAAATTGGGGATCAATGCATACATACTTTGACAATTTAAAACTCTTCGAATTAAGATTCTTCGTTGATGCCGCTTCGGATATTTCCAAAAATCAGTAGCAACATCAGTAGCAAAAACGATGGAAAACAAATGAAAACAATTACGAGTAATTGATGTGGCAGAATGTATTTCGAACGAGAATGGTTCATGCCGCGCAGCTCCTGACGGCGCGAAATGCGGACCCCGTGGTTGGTTAACTTCTAATGCGTTTTATTCAAAAATTATTGACTTCACAACTTTCTTGTAAGGACATTTTTTACTCACATTATCGAGATCTATCCACTCCTTCAAGGACCTGCGGTTGATCTGGAACACCCTGTATATATGTATGTATGTATGTATGTATGTACACAAATTTATAATGCGAAGATACGTCTGCGTTCTTCTAGCTAGCCGAGCGTCGAGCGCACACGGACACGGCATTTTCCTTGTGTGCGCGCTACATCACGCACACGAGGAAAGAGCCGTGTACGTGTGCGCTTGGCGCTCGGCCAGCTAGAAGAGCGCAGACATATCTTCCGTCTCCGTCTCTCCCTCGCGCTATAGCTGACACGCTTGGTGATCGAGATCGAAAATTATATCTCTTGCAAGGAGACGGTCGAGCTTTCCACCTGGAATTTAGTTGAATATCATATATGTTTTTATACTCTTCCTACTAATATATTTACTTTTTTTCAATGTGTCTTTAAATAATTTATGCAATATATTAAAATTAAACCTATATTAAGATCATAAAAAATATTATATTTTTATAATATTTTTTTAGGATTAATATAGGTTTAATTTAGTATATTGCATAAATTATTTAAAGACATAAAAAAAAATAAAAAAAAAGAAAGGTTTCGAACTCGAGATCTCCAGCGTTCTAACCGCTCGACCTACTAACACGACCACGCTTATTGCTTTGGAAGTAGATATATCGAATTGGTAGATTACGTACTGACTTTACTTTTACTTCTTGGAAAATAATGGTACGAGTTATTGTACCATGTATTATATTAATAGGAGGGGTATCAGTTATGATATTCAACTAAATTCCAGGTGGAAAGCTCGACTGTCTCCTTGCAAAAAATATAATTTTCGATCTCGATCGCCAAGCGTGTCAGCTGTAGCGAGAGGGAGAAACGGAGACGGAAGATATACGTATATGTTCGCGCTCTTCTAGCTAGCTGAGCGCACACGTACACGGCTTTTCCTCGTGTGCGTGATGTAGCGCGCACACGAGGAAAAAGCCATGTACGTGTGCGCTCAGCTAGCTAGAAGAGCGCGGACATATACGTATATCTTCTGTCTCCGTCACACGAAAGCAGGAACTTCTATCGTCATATCTAGGAACTAAACTTGACGTCTTTTTTACCTCTCGTACAGAAATCTCGTACGAAAGTCTCGGGTATACAGAAAAAAAGTTTAAACTTTTTTTTGGCTGCATGGAACGATAAATCCTTTTGTAGGATTAAAGTAGACACTTCAACGGAGCCGGGAGTCAAGCTGTTTTGTGCAGAAAAGGTACCAAATTTTTATATAAAATTGATATTTTCACGAGTTGACATTCGCTCTGAAGATAAATATAATGAAATTTTGTAATTACTTCTTTCTTCGGCGTAAAATTTGCAACTCCCGTATTCGTTTGCGTGCATACTTTAATCCTGGAGAAGGATTTTTAATTCTATTTAGTTAAAAAAAAGTTTTAGAGTTAAAGTTAGACTAAATTTTTAATTGACCGTATTTTGTCGGTAAAAGAGACGGCTTTAGGATCCCCTTAATTAAAACATCAAATTGTGTTCAATTTTCGTTATATTTAATTAATGCAGTATAATGTCCTACTAAATTAATTGATGAACAATCATAAAAATTGATTATACCTGTTAATTTATATTTATAGTCATTAAATATAAAATGATCCAAGAAAACTATTATATTTAAATCGTATGTTTACTAACTATGTTCTATGAACGCGAAGTACGTGTGATCCGTATTCTATTTCCGTCTAAATGTTCTTGTTGCATGTTTTACAAGTTTTATTGTTAGACACATCTGTCACATATTCTGTAATAGCTTCGTCTAATTTTTTATATCTATATCTTCTATTATTTTTGTTTGAATGGGTAAAATAATTCCCGATCGAGATGTACTACTTTGACATTCGTTGAATATATTTTTAATTTTGTAACTCGGATTTTTATAAAATATCTCTGCTGACATAAATTATTTATATTAGAAAAAACATCAATAATTATTATATCAGAAGTTGCTCCATTTCGAATAAAAAATTCTACCTTTTTTTAACAATTCCGCTCTTTTTTTATAAATTTTCTTAGTCGATCCTTCTACATATTGCCTAATAAATGAAAATATATATTTCTGTGGATTCTGTTTTTAAATTAATATTAAAAGGTTCATACATAGTTGCAAATATATGGATTAAGTCAAATCCACAAGTGTTTTGAACTATGTTAAATTTTTTTCTAATACCACCGGACAAAGATTACCGTTTTTCGAAAACGTAATTCCAACAACGCTTTTGGCAATACTTATTGTATTCTAATCAAGTCTGCTTTAAATATGTTCGCTTTATTTTTCTGGGCATATTTTTATTTTTCTGTTATTGTTCGCGAGCGAACGAAGGGCTCCGCCGAGCCGTCATCACGCTGCATTGCATCGCCTGTGTTGCATGGCCTGTGCAACATAGTGATGTAATGCAGCAATAATATACGTGGAGAGTAGCGGCAGTGATGTGTGTTGCATTGCACGCATTACTGTCGTTGCTCTCCATCCACGCTGCGTACGGGACTTACGTCCCGATTTCAACACACCGCGAAACTTAGCCGCGCTCACGCTGGGCGCGCTTAACACAAGATGGCGGCGCTGCCGCTTGAAAACACGTAAAACCTTGCAATCGTCCCCGAATTGTTTATCAGAATTTTCCGGGCTTTTCTGGGATGTTCTTTTTCTGGCGTCATTTCCTTCAAGAGAAAATGACGACAGGGAAGAACATTCCAGAAAAGCACAGTATAAAACCGGATGCGAAGTGGGGACGAGTGCCAATCTACGGAGAGCAATCGAGGTACGACCCGCCTTTCAATTACGAGATAATTCGCACGCTTAGAATAGTCGCTTGCTATTCTAGCGAACAGAGTTAGTGAATATTTGAGTCGAATACTCGGATATCATCGCACGCGCCTTATTGGAGTCGCTTGCTTCACGGGAGAGTCAGTTTCGGAGTGCAATCGCCGCTCGGACTCATCGCGCGCGTCTCGCAGCGGACTCGCGTTGTCCGCGCCGTGTTCGGTGCCGCGCACTGAAAACGTGTAATAACTGTAAATATTAAGACTTGTATATAACTTTTATTTGACTGTGTTTTCTGAATATACTTTGTTATTTCTTTTAAAACTTGCGTGTGAGTGATTTGTGTGTGCGTGCTCGTCCATCTCTCTCGCCTCACTAATCCGTTCCATCACGAACAGTTTTGTTCAAATAATAAATCATTTACTTCTTTTTTTCAGGGAGGGAGTTCGACAATTTTCTTCTGTTTTTATTGAAGATTCCGTAATCAAAGAAATGTCATTGCTTTGTTATGCTTTATTTTCCGTTATAAAATTATTTTCGCGAACTGCAGCCAGTTTCGCTTTCCCAGAAAATGATTTCAGATTTATAGACTTATAAATTTATCTAATCTCATTAGTCTTATATCATTCATCATCATCATCATATCATCATCATCTTCATCATATCATCATATATATTCATCATCACCATGATCACATGTATATCAAAAGACACGGTAGTGTCTTGTGCTAAGTCCGCAACAAGATGCTCCCGTGTCTCTTACGCGAGTCGGACAGTTGGGAGCACTCAATATTTCTAGTTTTCATATATACGCTCAACGGATTGAGTTCTAAGTAATCTTAATCGATAGAGCGGGGTCGAATTATATAATAAAAGTGTTTTTATTTTTGGGCTACATACTCTATAAATCGAGCTATTACGACGCAAAGTCAAAATGTGAAAAATATTGGCTGCAAACAGAACAGATCAGTGAGCGCTTAGTGATTCTTTAATATAATTGGTTCATGCATTTAGATCTTCGTTGGATCTAAGTGCAGAAACCAATTAAATAAAAGAATCATTAAGCGCTCACTGATCTGCTCTGTCTGCCGAACGCAGCCATTAATTAAGAAACGTCGTCGTCGTCCTCGTCGACCGTTAAAACCTACGGTTGAGGCATTCGACATAAGATCGCACTAGCGATGCTCTGGAAGTGTAGGCAAGAGGGGCTGCGGTAAGGGGCGAAAAAATGTGCTAAAGTGTTGGCAAGGGGAGCGGTGAAGGGTGAAGAAATGTACTACAGGACGTCGTTTATTGGACACGTTTACAATAAGTAGTGTGATCGATAATCGACAGTAAGTGACGTCGATAATTGATCGACAATAAGTGACGTCGATAAACGAAAGCTAAGTTACTAGCGGCGACGAGACATTATTATTGTATTTGCACATGCAATAATAATATTTCTGATTTACCTGATTAAACTATTAATCTGTACACGAACTGTATATTAATATTGATGAACTTGCGAAATTATTTTTTTTCCTCTTATTTCTCATAATACAGATTGATTGATACACAAACGTGTACAAAAAAGTATTTGTGTACGTAAGCAAATTGTATACAAAAAAAAGTGATATCTCTTTAAAAATACCTTTTTAAAAAAAGGTAAAAAAAAGGTGCTAAGTCTGCAAAAAGTATCTTTGCAAAATAGTATAGTATTATTAACTCTAAAAAAACTATTTAAAAAACTATAAGTTATTTCAATTATACATTCTACAAAAATAATGATATCAACAAATTGTGCTAAGTAAAAATAAAAATTTATAAAAATATTTTAATAAAAAATGTTACAAAATACTATAAAAAATAGTTGTTTTAATTTTTTTTTATATTCTACTAAAATACTGATATCCAGAAATTATGCTATTTGAAAATAAAAATTTAATATTTTCACAAAAAGTTATACATAATTGTTTTAATTTTTAAAAAATTATGGTATTACAACGTTGCCCCAACTTAATAAAACTTTTTGAAATAAAATATATATTTTTAAAATTTCTAGTATATGTATTAAAAGAAAAATTATATTAAATAAAAATAGTTTGAAAGTTTAATTTAAAAAAGAAAAACAAATAATGTAAAAATATAAAATTAAAAATTATTTACAAAAAATTAAAAATTAAAAATTAATGGAAAAATATAAAAATGTATATAAAAATTAAAAATTAATATAAAAATAAAAAATTTAATTAAAAGACTTAGCTCTGCTACAAAATATGCTATTTTAAAAATTAGCAGCGCTAAGTCTTTTAATTAAATTTTTTATTTTTATATTAATTTTTAATTTTTATATACATTTTTATATTTTTCCATTAATTTTTAATTTTTAATTTTTTGTAAATAATTTTTAATTTTATATTTTTACATTATTTGTTTTTCTTTTTTAAATTAAACTTTCGAACTATTTTTATTTAATATAATTTTTCTTTTAATACATATACTAGAAATTTTAAAAATATATATTTTATTTCAAAAAGTTTTATTAAGTTGGGGCAACGTTGTAATACCATAATTTTTTTTAAATTAAAACAATTATGTATAACTTTTTGTAAAAATATTAAATTTTTATTTTTAAATAGCATAATTTCTGGATATCAGTATTTTAGTAGGATATTTAAAAAATTAAAACAATTATTTTTTATAGTATTTTGTAACATTTTTTATTAAAATATTTTTATAAATTTTTATTTTTACTTAGCACAATTTAAAATAACATTATTTTTGTAGAATGTATAATTGAAATAACTTATAGTTTTTTAAATAGTTTTTTAGAGTTAATAATACTATACTATTTTGCAAAGATACTTTTTGACGCGGACTTAGCACCTTTTTTTACCTTTTTTTAAAAAGGTTATTTTTTAAGAGATATTTGTTAATACTCTATTCTTCAAATCATTAAACTTTTCTTCCACAGTTGCAGAGGTAGCACTAAATTCTGAGCATTGAAATGCATCGAGTATTATTGCTGTGTACAGCAGAAAGTATGGTACTAATTTTTTTATTTGTTTGGTCAAAGAAGAGGCGTAATAAATATTAATATTATTACCTTTTAGAAATTTTTTGATTAATTTTGTGAAATAAATTTTTTGTCCACTTATCAGTACTACTATAATTAATATCATATTAAAACAATAATCCACGCTCGATATAAACAAAATCAAATTGCATGAGAAATAAGAAGGCCACTAGAAGCATCAATCGAGCCTAAAGGATGTTATAACAAAAAATATATAAATTAAATCGCTCAAGTTTTATTCAAACTAAAACATATAAAACAAATTGAACGTTTCGACTACACTGAGTCTTCTTCAGCAATAAAAAAAAATAGTCATAAGGACTGTTAATACGTATAAACGTGTTCGAACCTAAAACGGTTAATATAACTATATGACATATGAATACATGTATGATTAAAAAAATAGACTAATGTAATCGATAGAACAAACAGATATATATATATGAAAATGAACCGCGTAAGCGAGAATATAGAAGTAAAATAAGAATAAATATAACAGTACGCGAACATTACGTAGACAACTCATCGGTAACATACAGTAACGACAACAATAACCTAAGGTCAATGAACCGTATGGCACGACGATCTCAACGGTGACATGCGATCAAGTCCGTAAAAGAAGCATGATGACAATTTATTCCTCGTTTTTTGGCGAGAATATGTAAGTTGGACCATGCCGACGTTTCCCTCCTTGAAACCATGCGACCGTCAGTGTTGTTAGTTAAGAATGTGGGAGCAACGCATTCTAAGAGTATACAGAGATAAAAATAAAATCTTAGTTAAAATGTCATGATCAAGAAAACCGTCGTGATAAGCTGCACTTATCATGAGACAAGAGAAGCCAAAGTAACGAAACCGAAAAAATATAAAAGAGTTAATACCTGTCAAAAATTAAAACCAAAATTGCGGATGTCAAAATATAAAAAACAATAAGTAGAAGTCAGACACATGTTAATCCGAAGAAGTCTAAACGGTTACTGTTGTCGGCATTTGGAAAACTTTAAAAATCATGACATTTTCAAGACAAGAGCGCTGCACGCAAGGTATTCAGGGTGGGGATGCGACCGACAAATCGTGAATAAGACTGAAGTATGTCTTGTTCAACAATTCTGTATCCTTTTGGGAATTAATCGCATGAGTATGTCGTTTTATATGTATCATCTCGCTGATGAGCCTCTTATAATAGTTATGTTCCACGTCTAAAATTTTGATATTATCCCAATCAAAACGGTGATCAAGATCTACGGTATGTTCTGATATCACAGTATGTTTGGAAGGATCTGCTCAACACAAACACGGACATTCCATGTGAAGTTTCGAATCTTTTGCAATTGGGGGACAGATTCAGCTTACCTGACACGTTCGATAAGACGAACGCTATTATTACATTTATTAAGGACATAGAGATTTATTCTAACTCACCTAAGTTTGGAATCCAAGAAAAATTATGTGACTTAATAGTGCCTAAACTCCATCATTATCTAACAATAAAACCTTCAAACAATCCTATGAACAGCATACTATTTAACATGGTAAGACAGACACGGATGTTTTGCCATGAACACCCCGACATTATATTTACAAGGGCTGACAAAGGTAATATTACAGTGGCTATTGATAAAGACACATACAATGACAAAATGATAGCTCTTCTGAACGACAAAAATACTTATGTGAGGGTGAAGAAGGATCCCTCCTCCCTAGTAGAAAGACAACTCAACGACATACTAAAAAGATGGTTACAGAAGGAATATATCTCAAAAAAGGATTATTTCACTCTTAAAAGTAGTGATTCCCCACTCCCCAAAGCCTATGGGCTTCCTAAAATACATAAGAACAATTTTCCACTTAGAATCATTGTTTCGTCGACGAATAGTGCTCTCTACAATTTGGCCTCCTTTTTGAACAAGATCTTAACCGACAGTCTTCCACCCGCTAAGAGCTACATAAAAAATAGTTTTGAACTATACGGAAAATTATCGGGACTGACGTTGGGTGATTCGGACGTTTTATTTTCTTTGGATGTGTCTGCTCTTTTCACTAACGTTCCTCTGAATCTTGCAGCCCAGGGGATTAACAACAGATGGAACTATATCGAGCCGAATACTACATTATCTCTACGTGAGTTTATGAATGCCATTGATTTTGTGTTAACGTCTACGTTTTTTAAATACGATAATAACATATACAAACAAACCTTTGGAATACCGATGGGCTCTCCGCTATCGCCTATAATAGCAGATATTGTGATGCAAGATTTGGAGGAACATGTTCTCAACTCTGTTAATTGCTCACCCACTTTTTATTTTCGTTATGTAGATGATATTGTTTTAGCTGCCCCCGCCAGTGAAACATTATCATTTCTTAATAGTTTTAATGCATATCATGATAGACTTGGTTTTACTATTGAATACGAAGATAACAATTCCCTTTCCTTTTTGGATCTTAAATTAATTAGGTATAACCATATGATCAGGATCGATTGGTTTCATAAGAACACGTTTTCGGGTAGATTTCTCTCTTACTTTTCCAATCACCCGCAGAATCATAAAATCGGTACTATTTATAGTTTACTAGATAGAGCATTATTGCTTTCACACCCATGTTTTCACCAAAAAAACATCGAACTCATTATTAACATTTTATTAAGTAATGGCTTTCCCCTACATTTCGTTTTTAAACATATTAATTCTAGACTCTCTATTTTGTCGAATAGGTTTAGAACAAATAATAGTACGATCACATCCACACCCATTAACACACAAAAAACGTATATAGTTTTACCGTTTATCCGATACATCTCCAAGTCTATCAAGGAAATAATAAACAAATCTAGGTTGTCAATTGGCTATAGATGTTTAAACCAACTCAAAAGGTATATTTCTCCATGGTGTGGTGAGCAAGTACGTTTAGAAAGAAATAACGTTGTATACAAGATTAATTGCACCAATTGTGATGCATCTTACATAGGACAGACTAAGAGGAAATTAAACACACGCATGAAAGAACACAAATATAATATTAGAGCAGATCCTTCCAAACATACTGTGATATCAGAACATACCGTAGATCTTGATCACCGTTTTGATTGGGATAATATCAAAATTTTAGACGTGGAACATAACTATTATAAGAGGCTCATCAGCGAGATGATACATATAAAACGACATACTCATGCGATTAATTCCCAAAAGGATACAGAATTGTTGAACAAGACATACTTCAGTCTTATTCACGATTTGTCGGTCGCATCCCCACCCTGAATACCTTGCGTGCAGCGCTCTTGTCTTGAAAATGTCATGATTTTTAAAGTTTTCCAAATGCCGACAACAGTAACCGTTTAGACTTCTCTCGGATTAACATGTGTCTGACTTCTACTTATTGTTTTTTATATTTTGACATCCGCAATTTTGGTTTTAATTTTTGACAGGTATTAACTCTTTTATATTTTTTCGGTTTCGTTACTTTGGCTTCTCTTGTCTCATGATAAGTGCAGCTTATCACGACGGTTTTCTTGATCATGACATTTTAACTAAGATTTTATTTTTATCTCTGTATACTCTTAGAATGCGTTGCTCCCACATTCTTAACTAACAACACTGACGGTCGCATGGTTTCAAGGAGGGAAACGTCGGCATGGTCCAACTTACATATTCTCGCCAAAAAACGAGGAATAAATTGTCATCATGCTTCTTTTACGGACTTGATCGCATGTCACCGTTGAGATCGTCGTGCCATACGGTTCATTGACCTTAGGTTATTGTTGTCGTTACTGTATGTTACCGATGAGTTGTCTACGTAATGTTCGCGTACTGTTATATTTATTCTTATTTTACTTCTATATTCTCGCTTACGCGGTTCATTTTCATATATATATATCTGTTTGTTCTATCGATTACATTAGTCTATTTTTTTAATCATACATGTATTCATATGTCATATAGTTATATTAACCGTTTTAGGTTCGAACACGTTTATACGTATTAACAGTCCTTATGACTATTTTTTTATTGCTGAAGAAGACTCAGTGTAGTCGAAACGTTCAATTTGTTTTATATGTTTTAGTTTGAATAAAACTTGAGCGATTTAATTTATATATTTTTTGTTATAACATCCTTTAGGCTCGATTGATGCTTCTAGTGGCCTTCTTATTTCTCATGCAATTTGATAATTAATATCATCATCAATATTGATTTCCTTTTCGGACCCTTTTCGGACAGTTAAATTTTCCGTTAATGTTAATAAATTCAAATCTTGGATTCTTTCTTTTAAATATTCGTAAGCTTCCTACCCTAAGCTATATACGTGTAGTGTGATAATTGCTTGATTGATTTTAAAACAGTAATTTATATAATGGCATATTTAATTGAACAAATCAATAATAATCCTTGGCTTGCGGTTCAAGATGTCGTTGACAATGCGAATACATGGTCCCAATTTATTCGAAAAATGTTTTGGGTTAGAAATTTCAAGGATCATATGATATTGCATAATAATAATAAATTTTGCAAATCTAAATGCAATTTCAGAGGAATTTCTACATGACATTTTAGCTTTCATCTTAAAAAATGCATACATAAATGAGAGGAAGTGCAATATTAAAGATAGATTTCGTTATTTAAAACACGAGGTAATTGTTTTAATTTAATGATAACTAGGGAATAAATATTATTATGTTTTTTATATTTTATAAGAGTTTGGACGACTTCGACACAGTCGTGTATATACAGTTACGTTAAATTTTAAAGAAATGTTGGATCTAAATTTTAATCCAAACATTATTAACTTTTTAATAAGAAACGAGCGACAGCTAAAACTCTCATTTCAGACACTCATCGACTATTTCTTATTCTTTCCAAATACATGTTAAACGTTTATAGCCTTTTAATGCTCAAAATAGCTACTATATTTTGCAAACTTTCTTTGTCAATAACTTTTTAATAAAAAACGAGCGATGGCTAAAACCTTCTGAAGATCACTCAGAAAGGTGACCTTGACATATATCAACGTCAAGGTCATCGGGGTTGCCTCCCCTAAACGTAATTCAAAGAATAATGATATTTTGTATTGTATTTTTATTTTTACTAAAATTTGTTATTTTTGTCAAATAACCCATTATTAAAAAATAAAATGTTTTAACTCGTGGGTATAATTGTTTTAACTCTTTCCATCATGCTACTGAATGCATGTAATGCGCAATGTCCAATCATAAGCGTGATGGTACACAATATGGCATATCTGTAACATTAAAACACACTGCAAGTAATCTTTTAAGTTCTTACAATTCTCATAAGATCATACTATAGCCCCCCAGCAGAGCCTTATAAAAATCTGATACTATTTGCTTGAGAATGAGAAAATTTGTTTTATGTATTCTTACATAAAACACTCGTTTTAAGTAAATATGGTGGTTCAGGGTCTTCGAAATCTAATGTTATCAGCTTCTTTATGTTGGTTTGATAAATGAAAAGGTGGGTATGCCAGCAAAATACTTTTAATATATAATACTGAGTATAACCTCTTTATGTATCGACGTCTTAAAAGCAAGAGAGAAAGTCTGTTAAAACGGACGAGAGTGAAAAAACAAAAGAAAGTCAAAGTAAAGCCCGATCGATTTGTTCGGAGATTATTTCCCTACATTCTCCCCCTACAAATCGATCATTTCCGCAAAAATAAACTTAACTTCTAACACAAAACTAAAACTAAATACATCTTATTACAACACCATTCTTGTTTCCCTTTAGATACACTCTTTGTAAGACAGTCTGCGATCATATTATTAGTATTGACATATAGTATAACATTGTAATGATATTCTTTTCTATCTCATCGCGTACAAAATGAAATTTTAAATTGACGTGCCGCGTTTTAGTGGATTATTTTGCATTCTTTAACCACTGTATGGTCGCTTGATTATCACAGTGTATTTTAGTTGGCATATTAATGTACTCATTACATTTCAGTTTGCCAAGCATATTCTAGAGCCACATAATATCTTTGATTACTTCAGAGATTGCAAACAATTCCACTTCGCATGTAGAATTGCCTACCACTCACTGTTTTTTACATTTCTATGATATAAGAGAGTTGCCGATAAATATAACTCTCCCTGAAAATGATTTTCCATTTTCAGCGTTTCCCCAACTGGCATCAGAATATGCTTTTAACATTCCATATTCGCGATCATAATACAATCGTTTATGTACGCTCCCTTTTAAATAACGCAAGACTCTTTTAGCCATCACATAATGTCTCTTTAATGGACAGTGATTATATTGCGACAAATAAGATACTATAAATGCAATATCTAGCCTAGTTCTAGACGCTAAGTACAATAGTTCTCCGATCAGTTCTTGATATTTATTTGTATCATAGCTTTCCTCACTATCATTATATTCTATATCTCTCTCTACTGTGACTGGAGTGTTAACAGGTTTACATTCTGACACACTATGTTTATCTAATAATTTTTCTATGTAATCTATTTGATCTAAATATATTCCTGTATGATCGCTCGTTACTTTTATTCCTAAAAATAGTTTCGATTCAGTAGTTTCATTTATTTCGAATTTCCTTCGCACGACTGTATGATTTTCTCACAAGTTTTACTATCATTATCTAAAATAGTAAGTCATCGACATATGAAGTGAATACAAAGAAACACGTTTCATTAATGTTAGTGAAGATACAACTCTCTGACGCTAGAGGTTTAAGACCATTTTTTAAAAGTTCTTCTTTTAATCTGTAATACCAGTTTCGTCTGGATTGGGGTAACCCATATAATGCCTTTTTAAGTTTACATACTTTCTCTTTACCAAATCTATCTTCGAATCCCGGCGATGGCTCTAAATAAACAGTTTTCTTCTAATTTACCGTGCAGATAGGCTGTCTTAACATAAAAAAATCGGACGTTTAAGTTTTTCTTAGCTGCTATCGCTATTAACATTCTCCACGCATCAATACTTATCACAGGTAAATATGACTCTTCAAAATCTATATTTTTTAACTGATTGTATCCTGCAGCTACTAGTCTAGCTTTATACCTTAACTTATTATTAGCTTCACTTTTAACAGTATATACCCACTTACTCTTAACGATTTTTGCACCTTTTGGACATAAACATACATTCCATACTTCGTATCTATCTAGTGATTTTAACTCATCCTCCATTGCATTTCTCCAGTTTTCCCATTCATTGCTATTCCGGGCTTCATCAAAATTACACGGTAAATGAGTATCTTTTACGAAACATATATTTGCTGATTGAATATTTCGATTATTTAGTCTCTCAGAACGTCTTACACCTTCGTTTTTCAAACAATCCTCTCTTTCCTTTAAATGTCCCTCCTTTTATCTCAAACTTTCCGCTAAAGTAAGGCCTTTCAGTCTTCCCCTACGGTTTTCTCCTGAACTCTATCTTCGTTTTCGTTTTGGCCATCTACATTTTCTATTTTATCTTGGTCATTTCTATATTCATTATTTGGTTCTATCTCATCATTTTCCTCATTAATTCTCTGATCATCTAATCCTATCCTATTTTCTACATTACTTTCTACATTTATATCATCAATATTTAAAATATTCATAAGATCTTCTAAGCTCCAATCTTCATACTTTTTGTCTGTTTCACCCTTTTCCAGATAGCAACTTCCTTTTTGAGTCTCACAAAAAATTACGTTACGTTCCTCAATGACTACTTTATTATCAATGTCAAATAAACGATATCCTATATGTTCTTCTAAATACCCTAACATTATTGCCCTTTTTCCGCTGGGTTGTAACTTGTTACGCGCAACTTTAGGTATATGGTAGAATGTAAGACACCCGAATGTTCTCAAATAACTAATGTTAGGTACCTTCCCGGTCCAAATCTCATACGGCGTTTTAATCTTATTTTTTCTCGGGGTTAAATTGGCTGCATGAGTAACGTAAGCTACTGCTTCCGCCCAAATTGACATTGGTAAATTACTTTCATATAATAAGGTACGCGCTCTTTCTAAAATTACTTGATTTCTCTTTTCTACCTTACCATTACTTTCTGGATTATAGGACACAGTTCTTTGATGCTTAATACCTTCATTGGAAATAAGCTCGTGGAACTGTTTATTTATAAATTCTGTTGCATTATCTATGCGTATACGTTTGATTCCTTTGCCCAGTATATTCTTACACTTTTCTTTAAATGTCTGAAATGCATGAAAGGTATTACTTTTATTCTTGAGAAAATACGTGAAATACATGTTACTATAACTACGTTGATAATGAGTAGTATATATCGCGAGCCCCCAATAGAATCCACAGGAATAGGTTCACAGATATCCAAATGTATCAAATCTAATAGCTCATTGCTTTGGTCATATATAATGCTCTTGTTTACGAGGTGACTTACACATTTTACAGGATTCACAATTAATGTCTCTTATTTCGCTTATTTCGATTCCAGTAACGAGTTTCTCCCTTACTAACTTTTGTATATCCTTATTGTTATGACCTAATCTACGATCAAGAAAAAGAGGAGGCAATAAATGACGTGCAAACTGGCAATCGATACATTTATTAGAGGCACAACGTTTCGACCATGGAATTTGGTCCTTATCAAGTGTATCTGTCAATATAATACAAAACCAAAAAAACAATACAATGAATGTTACAATTAATGTGTATAAAAGTTGTCAAAACTGTTACTTACAATTCAGAATAGTGCCGCAGGAATTACATAGTATAATAAAATAAAACGATAATGTTACAAAAATGTCGAGTTTAAAACAGGAAAGTCAATAGTTCATGACTGTTAAAAAGCGACTGAGGGACAAACGTGACGGTTATTATCGAGGTCAAATGATAAAAGAATACGAAAGACGAGAGTAGGAGAAACATAAACAATTTGTTATAGTTATATAAAATTATTGAGAGGGAGAGGCGCGACAGTTAAAAACAGAATAAAGATTATACAATATGAATAAAACGATCATATGCTGTAGAAAGATTTTCTGTGTCTCTTTGTAAATTAATAGCCGAATTGTGTTTCTTGATAAAAAACATTTCGGCTATTTCACGTTTTCTTATATAGTTCTCTTTATGAAGAATCTTTGGATGGTTCCAGTCGAAATCATGTGAGTGAGACACGCGATGATTGCTAACTACAGAGTAGCTAGATAGGTGTTTTTTTATATTGTAGCAATGTTCCTTAATGCGAGTACCCAAATGTCGCTTGGTTTGACTAATATAGCAAGCATTACAATTCGAACAATCTAATTTGTATACCAATTCGGTGTGTTTGGCAACGTCTAAAATGTCTTTTCCCTTTTTTATGAACGAATTCAGTTTGTTAGAAACCGTAAATGCAACGCTTAATCCAGTGTTTTTTATAGAATGTTCGATGTTATTTATGAGTTTGTTGTGTATGGAATAATGATAGCTATTTAATTTATCATTGAGCAGAAACAATTTTAAATTATAATTTAAAAAATCATGTTTTTATTAAACAGATGAGCCTTATAATTTTGCCTAATTCCTTAAGCTTAATTTATCATATTTATACTTTTTCTATAGATAAAATTTTACTTATATTATCATTATTTCATAATTTAATTATTTAAACTAATATTTTCTTAATCTATTAAATAATTCTTATAAATTTTTTAATTAACAAATTAATAAATTATTAAATTTTTATTATAATATTCAAATTTTATAAATATTTTTTATTACCCCAAGTGCTTATATTTTAATAATATTTTATGGTTTATCCCATAAATACTTAAATTTAATCCTTTAACTGCAATTTCTATTTAAAAATATAAAACCATAAAATCAAATTAAAATTAAAAAAAAACCAGATATCTTTAAAATTGACTGAAATTTCTTCCCAATATTATATTAAATATAATTATGTCACATTAACACCAATATTATATTAGCTCTTTTCAAATTCGAGATTAATTAATTCTTAATTTTCATTTTTTATAACTCCTGATACAAAAGGTACAATTAATAAAATTTTCTTTTTAAAATTTTATCAAATTCAATTACTTTACTTTATCTATATTTATTATTAATTAATTAATTTTATTACTATAACTAATTTCCATTCTAATACAATTTTAATTAATCTAAAATTTACTCTATTTTTATTAAATATTCTCTAAATTTACGGTTTCTAATCTACGATGCCATATACTTGCAATATCTTTGTTAAATTTATCCGAATTTATATCATTATTATTCTCGTTAATAGCACATGTACTATTACATTCATGTTTAACGCTTTCTATCATAGGAGTCATACGTATTGCAAAATGATTACCAAATGATCTCCCTACAGCAATAAATAGCAATACAGCAATACAGCAATAAATTTCATTATTTTCTTTACATATCCTAACTTCACATCCTATAAAATTAGTTTTAAGTCCTTATTCTATTAATTTCGTAACTGATAAAAGATTAGAACGCAGGTTAGGTACATAAATAACATCATGCATAATAACATACGTTATCGTTATGATCTCGTACCTCAACCTTAAGTGATCCGATCCCTTTAGATTCTAGTTCATTATTTCTACTTGCTAAATAGACTTTATCTTTGATAGGTTTATAATCTGCAAAATATTTCTTATTAAATGTCATGTGAGATGTACAGCTACACACTATCAACACACTATCAACAATCCATTCGTACTGGTCTAACTTTGGACACGTATTAACGTTAAATGCTTGAAAAATATTAAAATCTGACTTCTGTTCGGATGCAAAATTTACATTTAATTTTATTTGCATTACCGCTATTATTATCCTTTCTATTCTTACTATTATTTCCCGATATCTCTTGTTCTTGTTTATATTTACGATGATAACAGTTTTTTGCTAAATGTCCTATCTTACCACATACGAAACATTTTTTCTTATTATTCTTCTTACGATAATTTCTAGCTGCGTACGCTGTTTCTTAGTTGTCCTTGCCATTATTATTCTTCTTTTGTAGCTCTCTCTCCTTTTCTCTAAGGATCTCTAGAACTTCATCCAGCCTCTTCTCTCGCTGAGTTTTCAGTATCTCCCGGATCTGGCCGAATTTACTGTGAAGTCCTCGGACAACGTTATATACTGTCTGACGTCCCAATATGTTTAGTCCTGCTGAGGTACATTTTATTGCCAGTCCTCTTGCTCGACTTACGTATTGGCTGGCCGTTTCGTTATCCGTCATTTTAATATTCTTTAATTCCTTTCCTGCGTCGATAGCTCTGTCTTCTGCTGGTCCGGCATAAACATCATGTATCGCTTTCCATAGTTGTTTCGCGTTCGTCTCGTTAAAGAACTGTAGGATTTGACTATCATTAACAATAAGTGACAAGCAAATACACGCTACAGCATCGACGTTTTTCTCGTCCCACTCATCTTTCTCTCTTCCGGTCGTCTCCTGATCGGCCGGTCACTCGAGAGGACACTTGTTAATCTCTTCATTTGCAGTACCGATTCCATCTTCAAGCGCCAATTGAAATAGTTATCACCCGTTAGCAACGGGACAGTGGGAAGATCGTCTTCTCCGCCATATTGTACAACTTAACCTCGTGTGTAGATCCTTTGATTCTGCGTCCTTTTATTATATATTGCGAATACAGATTTCTTCTCTTCCACCTTTCCTTGATGAACCACGCTCTGCTACCAATTGTTGGGTTGAGAAATGAAAAGGCGAGTATGCCGGCAAAGTATACTTTTAATATATAATACTGAGTATAACCTCCTTACGTATCGACGTCTTAAAAGCAAGAGAGTCTGTTAAAACGGATGAGAGTGAAAAACAAAAGAAAATCAAAATAAACGTAAAGCCCGATCGGTTTATTCGGAGATTATTTCCCTACACTTTACGTCGCCATAACGATGGTAGAATATTTCTATCTAGCATATCGCGAGAAATCTTGATGCGACGTTGTCCTTTCAATTGACGTCTTTTTTATGCTTGATAGAATCATTAAAGTTTTCAAGGGAGCATTCCATGAGTACAGGGTGTTTCCGCGACACATCAGTAAGTCTGCTTGCTATAAGTCTCCACCGACCTTTTATAACATGACCTGTACTACAACTTACCAGGTGACAGTTGGATTTTCAGTCTCTATAAAAAAATGGTGATAGTTTCAATTTATAAAATAGCATTCCCATTTTAATGATTTGAATTGTGAAAAATATGCCGTTGTGAAATCATATGTACATAGATGGTGGAGGGAATAAATTAATTGGGTGCTGATGAAGACTCTGAGCAGTCGAAACGTCCACTATTTGAAATTTATAAGAACCTATTGTAAAGCATATTTATTTAAATTATATATTAGTCAATAACATTAAGTGTTTTGCTCGTTTCATTTGATTATTGGCCTTTGTTTTCCTTGAGTTATTTTTATTGGATCGACGAGCTCTACTTTTCTCTTGTATATTTGTTCCGAGTTGTTATAGTCAAAAACACAATAGTTTTAAAGCAAGAAGCCTAGAACAAGTTTTTTACCAAAGAAAATCGAAAATGAAGTTTTTTGGTCAAGAATAAAGTGAGCCTAATATTGT
>CABEGB010000018.1:0-66200 GCA_901521435.1 Crematogaster levior
AAAATTCAGCTATATATCCTATAATGTTCTTTCATATCTTTCATACGAGTTTCATATCGAGGAATATTTGCACGTGTTTCACGCCAAATACGCTCAATGTTTTGCACCGCTTTCAGGATATTATATTGTCACGTGTACATAAGGAAATAGATTTTCATCCGAAGCTAGATTCACTTCTCTTCCTTGCTTCGACCCAAAACAAGGTCTGTAATTGTTTGTGTACATATAGATAGGTGGAAAGTCTCAAACTCATGTGAAACAAAACAATTATAAATCTTGTTTTGAACCGGAGCATGGGGTAGAGGTGGGGCAGATGTCGGTTTGCGTAGAAAGTCGCAAACCCATGTGAAACAGAACAATTATAGACTTTGTTTTAGGCCGTAACAGGGGTTGAGGTGGGGTGGCTGTCGGTTTGTGTGAAAAGTCGCAATTTTCAGTAAAAAATCGCGGTTTGCGACTTGTTACGCGAACCGACATTTACCCCACCTCCACCCCCTGCTCCAACTCAAAACAAGATTTATAATTCTTTGTTCCACATGGGTCGCGGTTTGCGACTTCCCACGCGAACATAATCGTTAGCCTCTCTAAATAACTGCTATATTTTTCAAACTTTTTTGTTTATAACTCTTTAATAAATAATGAGCGACGGCTAAAACCTTCCGAAGGTCACTCAGGAGAATGACCTTGACAATATATGTCAAGGTCATCGCAATCGGCGATGAGATCGCTAAAGTGCATAATTACCAAAGAAATTAGAAAATATAAATTCAAATGCATATATTTTTATTACACAATTTTAGTAATGTGTTAAAGTCAAGTTGTGGTTAAATTTTCAATTTTCAATTTTTTTGTTTAACATTAAATAACAAAATCATTGTTTATAGATTGATGAAAATGGTACAATGATAAAGGAAAAGATTTTAAAATATTGCGATCTTGTCATTGTTGAAGGAATTCTTTGTAAGAAGATTGTTTCTGATTGCTTTAAGGAAGGTAATCATATTTTTAAATAAAATTTATTTTAATAAAATATCTTAAAATTATATAACACTTTGATTCAAGATTAAATAAATTTGTTTTTTTTTTTATAGTAAATCAAGGCCCAGGATCTGATCAAAAAGGCAAGCTTAGATATCACAAAATGTAATCGACAAAAAGTATAACAAAGCTCCTTCCGAAACCGATATAAAACAACACATAAACAAAGATTTGTGAAAAGTATCAATGCGACTATTAACAATTTTGACTTTACACTAATCTCTATGTAGAAAACAGCTACCCATTTTTATAGTTCTATGTTGTTTCTTTGTAGTTTATCAGTAAAATTGAAATTAACATTAAAATAAGAAAATATAAAATATAAAATTAACAACATATTATAAATATAAAATAAATATAAAATAATAATATATTATAAAAAAATAAATAATATATGATGGAAAGCAAGTCTATATCCGAGAATTGCTATACTCTCCCCCCACTATGTGGAATAAGAGAAAACGTAAAGAAAGATTTGTCAAAAGTATCAATGCGATATTAACAATTTTTATTTTACGCTAATTCTATGTATACAATATAACTATATATTTTTTGTAGTTCTATGTTGTCTTTGTAGTTACTTTGTCAGTTAAATTGAAATTAATACATTGTATTATACTAACTACAATAAAATATTATGCATAAATGGTGTTTCCAGGACATTTTTTTCAGAACATTTTCAGGACATTTTCATAAAATTACTTACTTTTCATATTAACTATAAGTTATTTTTAAATCTACAAAATTATACTTTTAAATAGGATTAAAAAATGGCGCTAAGTGTCCGAAATTTTTATTACCGTGTAACAATATAAGTGTTTTAATAATATGTATTTAAAAAAAAAAAAAGTTGTCGGTATTTTTTAGGCGTGATGAAGACTCCGTGAAATCGAAAAGGTTCACTTTTATTTTTTATTTGTAATAAAGACTTTATTTATATTTTTTTTCATTATCCAATTATTTGCTCATTTAGTATATATTGGCCTTTTTGCCCTCTCTTCAAAGTTTTAAAGTGCAATATTAGAAGATACAAGACACATTGGTATATTACAAGGTCAAAGAAACATTTAAATCTCAATACCTAGAAGCCAAGAAATTAATGTTTAATTTTTGCTACTTAACACGGGCTCTTATGGGAAATTGCAATTTTGAATTTATTCAGTTACGGATTACAAAGTATTTGACCTGAGTTTGGAATTAAAGTTTTTTGTGTGATAAAAAAATATTCAAGGAGATTCTTTATTGATTTTTAAAATACTCCGAGGATACTTACAACAGCGGTAATAAATTAAGAAATGCGCAAATTATCCGTTTATTTGTAGTCGGCTACCATGATATCGGAAATTGAGCAACGCTGTACGAGAGGTTAGAAAAATGCACGCTATTTGAATTCTGTAGTGATCTGTGAAAATATTGTACTTGACAGTATCAGAAATAAAATAATGAGGTGTATTTGTAAACATAATAATCCAAACCAACATTTCTTATTATTCTTTTATTTTAATATCACCTAACCTAAGTTTGTTGAACAAAAGTTGCGATGTAATGTAATATCAATCAGTAAAATCTTTAGTTTGCGATTAACATAAAAGAACTAAAATCTGTTTTAGTCCTTTTCAAATACTTACTTTAATGTATCAATCAATATGTATCTCAGACGTGTTGCAAGCTATACGCCCATAGTAGACTTTTGTTTGCATAAAGCGTGGCGTTGCCAGATCTTCTACTACGCGAGTCAAGCACAACATCATGTCTTTGTAGACTTGCAACATAGATATAAAACTCCCTTAACAACCAATTCATAAGTATGCCGACTAGTTTTGTCGGACTTTAAACGCAGTAAATCACCAACTTTAAATCAATGTCAACTTTAATTTTGGTGCTAATATTTCTCATCCTCTTTAAATTAAATAAAGAATTTATTGCGAGAAACATTACTCCAGTCAGAACCTGGAACTAGTCTGACTCCGCATTCCGTGCGGGCGTCAGACTAATTCGACCACCGAGGCATGTGATAATATTCATCGCAATAACTAATATTTTGTATATGTATTCTTAGGCGCGTATAGTAAATCACTACAGCTGATAAGCTAGCTGCTAGACGAATAAATATATATCTTAACGTTATTTAATTTGTGTTTAAAGTAAATGAGAATATGTATAGCATTAATAATTTTAAAGTTGTTTATGAAAAGTAAATGCGACAAGATGTAAAATTAATAATCTTTTTCGATGATTACATATTGCCGCGATATTACTATTCATACTTTTCTTAAATATTGTAATCCCAAAAATCATAAATGAAAAGGTCAAGCCATGTTCAAAATAAAACCCTCAAAATTTGAATTTTTATTAAATTTAAATGATTATCAATAATATATCACCATGAAAAGTAACTGATATATTATACAAGGTGCCAGTTCAAAGTGAACATATATAAAGTGTATATTAACTAAATAAATTAATAAAATAAATAATATAATAAATTTAATAATATATTACCACGAAAAATAACTGATATGTTATTCAAGGTGCAAAATTCAAAATGAACATACATACATAAGGTGTATATAAGTAAAATTGATTAAAATTTGACTCTAAGTGAAAGTACATAAGTGATATGTTATTCTTAGTGCACAAAATATAAAATTCGTTTATTGAAGAGTGATTTGAAATTTATACAAGCCTGGACAATGAAAAATAGTTGCTTGTAATTCCAGAGTACTAATTTGTTAATGACTCGGAAAAGAACATAGCGGTCTGCTCTCAAAATCTTCGATGCGTTTCTCAGTATTCATTTAAGAATAATAATACTTACATTCCGATTCATTCGACATAATTTGCCTCTGACTATTCAATAAGTTAATAGTACTGTTAAATATCAATCATATGTATCACCCTGCCAAAAGAGAGAGAGAGAGAGAGAGAGAGACAGACAATGCAAATATTTAAATTAATCATTATCAAAACACGGTTACATTTTATACATGCACTTTAAGAAGCATGTCACTTACTTTTCAGAGTCAAATTGTGGTAAATTTTGTATCTATATTTTAACGATATTTATTTCGCACTTGTATCTTGAATAATTAATATCTGATTTTTTTATAGTTGTATGTTACGTCAGATAATCACTAACTTTTTTAAGCGTGTAGCTTCTTTGTACTTGACATGAGAACTTTTTTTTTATGAATTTTGGGTTTATTTAATATTTACCTGTTTCAAGCAATAAGACAACACTTTTTGATCAATAAATTACTCGCTGAAAATACGGTATAACAAATTCAAAATTGGAAATTGATACGAAAATTCGACTTTACTACAGAAAGGTTGGAGGTTTTTAATCTAAACCATTTTCATAACTCTTTCATTTTAATTATTTAGTCCATGTATCAAAAGTTTTTTGAGAGCAGGCCGCCATGTTCTTTTTCCGAGTCATTAACAAATTAGTACTCTGGAATTACAAGCAACTATTTTTCATTGTCCAGGCTTGTATAAATTTCAAATCAAACTTCAATAAACGACTTTTATATTTTGTGCACTAAGAATAACATATCACTTATGTACTTTCACTTAGAGTCAAATTTTAATCAATTTTACTTATATACACCTTATGTATGTATGTTCATTTTGAATTTGCACCTTGAATAACATATCAGTTATTTTTCGTGGTAATATATTATTAAATTTATTATATTATTTATTTTATTAATTTATTTAGTTAATATACACTTTATATATGTTCACTTTGAACTGGCACCTTGTATAATATATCAGTTACTTTTCATGGTGATATATTATTAGATAATCATTTAAATTTGTAAAAATTCAAATTCTTGAGGGTTTATTTTTGAACATGGCTTGACCTTTTCATTTATGATTTTTTGGGATATCACCTACTTTTTAGAGTACAGATATATGAATCAATTGGTGCAAAAAAAACGCAAAGTTTAAAAAAAGTTATGCTATTTGCAATATGCAATTGCGTATTTTTCTTTAAGGATAACTATAAATCTACCCCATAAGAAACCTTAATTAACGACACAGGTCCCGTATTTTTGCGATGCACCGTTTTCGAAACATTAAATATCCTCCCCAAGGGGTGGTTTTCGAAAATTTTTAATAAATGGTAAATTGACCCCATAAGAAACCTTAATTAACGGCACAAGTCTCAAATTTTTGCAACGCACTGTTTTCAAGATATTAAATTTCACCCCAAGGGATAATTTTTGAAAATTTTTAATAAATGGTAAATTAACCCCATAAGAAATGTTAATTAACGACACAAGTACAGTATTTTTTCAATGTACCGTTTTTGAGATATTAAAAATTTCACCATCAATGGGTGGTTTTTGAAAATTTTTAATAAATGGTAAATACACCAGAGAGGTTGTGAGAGAGTGAGAAGGGGTGAAAGATGATGAAAAAGTGTGAGATAGAGCAAAAAAATAAAATAAATAGAGAGGGGGAGAGGAGGGGAAGAAGGGGGGCGTGATGAGAAAGGGGAATGAGAGGAGGGGAGGATGAGTGGAAGTTGGAGGAGGTGTAAGTGAAAGATAAGAGAGAAGAGAAGTACATATGACTGCTGACAGAGAAGAAGAAAATTTTTCATGAAAAACATCAATTTTTGACCGTTTGTATGTCCAGAACGGCTTGACCGATTTTTTTTTTTTTTTGGCTTAACTTACTCGTGGCGATGCCACCTTTCAGAATATGCTACATGCATTTCAAAATTTTTTATATTTTAATAGTTCTGTACCCCCAAAAAATCGACTTTAAGGGTTCTGGATAAGAGACTTGTAGTAGTCTAAGATCCGAACTAAGAACGACCTGCACTCATTTGTTTAACGGATGAAAAGTATTTTATATCCAATTTAATATATTAAAAAATATATCGCGAGTGGGTTGACTAAAAAATTCCTGGCCAGACTATAATTAATTAAAAATTGAAAAATGACTTTTTATTAAACATTGCACGAATGAGTTTAACGAATAAGTTTAATACCAACCGATAGTATGGAGCCTATAGAAAATGCAAACGTTGGGTTGTCTATTTTTTTCCTGGCCTAACTACTGAGTTGGCAGGTATAAACAGGTATTTTGATACTAGTTATTTGCACCCATTTGTTTAATAAATAAATCTTATATCAAAATGAGCGCTGTTTTATTGCGAACACGATGATATAGGGTTGTCTGCAAAAAATCTGGTTTGAATGACGTTTGGCGAATTTTTAAAAGTGAAATTTCGATGCGACTGGAAACTTGCGACAAAGAGGTCCGAGCTAAGTATCCCGTGCGATAGAAAAGAACGCAGCGTTGCAGCTGCGCGCGACGCGACCGCTGGATGAAAGAGAGTGCATGCTATTTGTTCATGTAATAGAGAATGACAGCAATACACTAATAAACACTGAGCATTACTTTGGAGCAACTGGCAATAGACTTGAGAAAACAACGATATATATATAATAAATTAAATATATGAATATGTATATTAAATTATATATTTAATAATATATCTATAATATTTAATAATATCATATAATATTTTTAATATCATATATAATATCATATAATATGTGGCATTACACACTGATAGAAGGATTTTTTAACATTTAATAAGATTTGTTAATATTTAATAAATGATTTGTTAACAAGAATATTTTAACAAATATTTGTTAACAGTTAATAAATCATTTATTAAAGATCATTTTTTAGTATTAAAAAAATATTTCTTACTATTTAATATGGTTTATTAATATTTAATAAATGATTTCTTACTATTTAATAAATGATTTATTAATATTTAATAAATCACTGGGTCAACGTTTTTTAAGGTATAACCTCATTTTCTCATGCCAGAAATTAATCAAAATAATAAAAAAAAAAAGAAATTTAAGTTAAAATATAAAAAATAATAAAGGGAGCAATTATTTAAAGTTCTATTAATACTTAATAAATCACTTCTTAACGTACTTCAAGGCATAACCTCATTTTCTCAAGCCACAAATGAGATGAATGTAAATAGTGAACAAAAAAGAAAATTTAAATAAAAATAATAAGGAATAATAAAAAATTAATTATTTAAAGTTTTATTAATATTTAATAAATCACTTGTTAACGCATTTTAAGAAATAACAATATTTTCTCAAGCCACTTATCAATAAAAATAATGAAAAAAAGCTGACAATATGCTAAAGAAATATTTGTTAAATATTAATAAATCTTATTAATAGTTAACAAATATTTATTTGGATGTAATAAGGCTTTTTTAATGTTACAAAATATTTATTTCGGACAAAAAAATGATTTATTAAATTCTAATAAATGTTTTTAATAGCTAATAAATATTTGTTAATCTCAAAAAAACCTCGAAAAAGAATTTTAATAAATCTAATTTCACTTTTAAAAATTCGCCAAACGTCATTCAAACCAGATTTTTTGCAGACAACCCTATATCATCGTGTTCGCAATAAAACAGCGCTCATTTTGATATAAGATTTATTTATTAAACAAATGGGTGCAAATAACTAGTATCAAAATACCTGTTTATACCTGCCAACTCAGTAGTTAGGCCAGGAAAAAAATAGACAACCCAACGTTTGCATTTTCTATAGGCTCCATACTATCGGTTGGTATTAAACTTATTCGTTAAACTCATTCGTGCAATGTTTAATAAAAAGTCATTTTTCAATTTTTAATTAATTATAGTCTGGCCAGGAATTTTTTAGTCAACCCACTCGCGATATATTTTTTAATATACTAAATTGGATATAAAATACTTTTCATCCGTTAAACAGATGGGTGCAGGTCGTTCTTAGCTCGGATCTTCTACTATAGCGTCCAAAATTTGAACATAGCCGGATACGCTACCGCGTCTCCTGATATTATATTTATTTATTATATACTCGTCGATATTTTAAATGTTTCTTGAATATGAGAATAAACACACAAGATATAAAAATAATTATACTTTTATAATAACTGCATATTGCTATCAATACATACATACATGCAAATATTTACACTTTTCTTATATATTATTTTGTCATTTTATTTTATCAACATTTTGAATGTTTTTTGCAATATGTACTTATCGACATGTATATAAGTATTGGTGTAAGTTTTGTAGTTTCTTCACATATATTTATAGTTTTTCTATATTGTTTGCACGCGCGCGCACGCGCGCGTCACATGATTGTCGTCCACTTCATCGTCCCATAAATGTGACTTTTGTCTTTAAATTAAATTTAATCGGGTGATTAATTTTAGGATGACTTATAAAAAAATACACACGCAACAAGATAAAAATAATTCTTTTATAATAACTTAATATTACTGTTATACATGTACACTTTCCTTAAACAGTATTTTATTATTGTTGCTATTATTTTATTTTATGTTCATAAATATTTTGCGGACGTCTACTTACCGATAACGACGTTTTCTTTCTGTCTCCTTTAAGGAGTTGTCCCCTACTTGGGTACATCGAAAAAATCGATTTCTTTTATTGCATTTTCTTAATGTACATCATCGTTCTGGAGATGCAGAAGGGATCCTTTATGACCCTGGAATAAATAACTCTATGTAAATTTAAAAAATTCAGTTTTAACTATGAAAAACATAGACTTGAAACGCAATTATCTCGAAACTGTGTTTTTTTTAAATACGGTTGCAGTGACCAAAGTTTCTTAAAAACTATTGCACCGATCAAACTCAAATTTTACGTGCTTATTTGTTGTTACAATAGGCAGGGCCTGGACGAAAGATTTTTTATTCTGGTTAAAATTTTTTTGTTTATTGCGAAAAACCCAAAATCAGTTCACCTCGAAAAATTGACTTTTTCGTAAAATTGTTATCATTTTTAAATTGTTGTCATTTGTAAAAATCAAAATTTTACCAAACCTTTCGTTCAGGCCCTTCGTAACGCAATATACTAACGCAATATTCTTTTATTGTGATTTCACATAAGCCATTCCGAAGATGTCACCGCAAATGGTGTAAGAAAATGGACGTTCTAGAAGAAGAGCCATATTTTCTTCATTCTTTAATATTTTTTTATAAAAAAATTTGTACATGTACCTCAAAATATGTACTTTTTGATAGTGTTTTTTCAATAAATACTTATTAAAACGGCAAAAAAAAATCTTAAAAATCACGTAATTTTCCCAATCCCAAGTGGGTATAACCCCTTAAATTACCCCTTAATTTATCTGAGTGCATAAATTTTAAATGTGTGTGAATTATTAAAACACGCACGTTATCAATTGCAAGATTAATATTGCTTCCACAATGGTTGCATTTTGCCATCAGTCGCCGTCTTGATATTTCGTAATTTTGTATGTTGTCACGTTTGGAATGTTCGTCTAGATCTGTTATATCATGTTTATCGCATAAATAAAATATTAAGTCTTGCAACTGACTCACAATTAAAGAAAATTTTTCCACAATAATTATACTTTACTGAAACAGGATTTTCTTTTGTATAGTATTTCCATGTTTTAACTTCCATTACAACTGTTCTATGTGACACAGTATTTCGTACTAAATGTGATCACAAGATGAAATTACATATGAGAACCGCGCATGTGTGTGTCTGTGCGTGCGTGTGCGTATGCGTGTGCGAGTGCGAGTGCAAGTGCAAGTGTGTGTGCGTTTACGTGCGCGCGTGCGTGTGTGTGTGTGCGTGTGTGCGTATGCGTGTGCGAGTGCGAGTGCAAGTGCAAGTGTGTGTGCGTTTACGTGCGCGCGCGCGTGTGTGTGTGTGTATTTAAACTAATTCCTCTTCTTGGTTTAAATGATCTTAACACATTGTTGACATAATTCAACAACGTTTGAACTTGAAAACACGAGTTAACAATGTGTTAAGATCAAACATGGAGCAAGATTAAACACGGTGTTCAGCAACGAGGAAGCTTTCGATATGTTAATAATGTTAGGAGAAAGTCGGAAGTGTTTTAGGAGGGCAGCGCGTTTGTATGCTAAAAAGTATCCAGATAGGCAACACCATTCCTACAAAGTTTTTAAGCGTTTAGCAGAGCGTGTAAGATTAACAGGATTCATACATCCAAACCCAAGCCGTAATGAACAGATTAGATCCAATGAGAAATGAAAGAATCAAAACTGTTGTAGCAGCAATTAATTTAAACCCTCAAGATTCGACAAAAAGATTATTTATTGATGCTGACATAAGTCACGTGACTGTTTGGCGCTGTTTAAAGGAAGCAGAAATGCAGCCTTATCATTTAGCTTTGCATCAGCTTTTTAGAAAAATGATTTTGAAAACCACATTAACTTCTGCTCTTCGGCGGAGAATCGACTCTGAATTGATCATTTTTTTTCATCACAAAATTCTGTGGTCTGATGAAACCCTTTAAAAGTAATGGAAACATAAACATGCATTATTGGTCCGACCAGAATCCCCATTGGATAAGAGATGTTGGTAACCAACATATGTGGAGTTTAAACACATGGTGCGGCATTTTGGCTACCCAAATCATTGGTTCCCCATTTCTTCGAAAGGACGTTAAATGGAGAAGTTTACGAAGACTTCCTATTGAATATTCTTCTGCAGCGCCTGAAGGACGTGCCTTTGAATAGAAGAATGCACATGTGGTTCTAACAAGATAGCTGTCCAGCTGTCTCATTGTGCCAGAAGAGTTAGAGTGTGCTTCTCAACCAAACGTTTCTCTAACCGATGAATTGAAAGAAATAGGCCAGTAAAATAGACCGTTTTAAAATTTGACATATTTGACTGGATAAACAATCTATACGACTCTAATATCTCTACCCCCGTTTTTTTTTTT
Organism: Crematogaster levior; assembly: GCA_901521435.1. Classification (NCBI taxonomy): domain Eukaryota; kingdom Metazoa; phylum Arthropoda; class Insecta; order Hymenoptera; family Formicidae; genus Crematogaster; species Crematogaster levior. The sequence goes on from CABEGB010000018.1 coordinate 10,842, forward strand.
AATTTCACAGCTATACTGGGGACGTACAAAGGGAAGAGGAATCACTACGTTTAGTGGAATCCATGCACTCTCAGTATTAAAAAATTACGCTGAGCTGACTACTTTCCTATCAAAATCAGATTTGTAATTAATAGGAACATTATCCGATGGAATTTTAATAACCGATACTGTTGAATCGCGCGCCTCCGGCGATGGAATCCCTGTGACTTCGCGACCAATCGGCGCGGTCGTGACACGCAAGCGTTTCTTAGCCAATGAGCGTCGCTCTATCGGCGACTCGCATGTGCGCATTATCGGTTCTTCCCCGTTAGCCACCAGTCTCGAAACGGATCGGACCTAGCGTGCTGCCGCCTTTTTGTGGATCGTTTTTCTAAGTGTTTCTAGCGGGAATTGCTGGATGTCCGAGAGATCACGCAAAGGAACTTTGGGACAAAGAAACTTCGGGATTCTCCTTCATAGATTCTTGCCAGACGAGACTCACCACCTGAACCAAGGAAAGTTCATCCGAGGGTACGAGTTCTGTATTCCCGGAATCGGGTTATCCCGTCCGGCTATACCCTGTGGATCATCTCGCACTCGCTAGTGACGTGCATTCGGGATCTCTGTTTCTTGCAAGCTCCCCGGTAGTTACTCTCGAGCTTGTAAGGGCAGACCGTGGATCTCTATCTCACTCTGATCGACTCCCCCCTTAGTACGATCTCGAGTCGGTAAGTGCGCAGAACCTCTGCCTCTCTTGCTCTGCAGGCTCCCTTCAAAGTACCGCTCGAGCCTGCAAGTGTGAACTGTCTCTCTCACTCTTCAGGCTCCCTTCAAAGTACAGCTCGAGCCTGCAAGTGTGAACTGTCTCTCTCGCTCTTCAGACTCCCTTCAAGAACAGCTCGAACCTGCAAGGGTGAATTGTCTCTCTCTCTCTCTCTCTCTTAGAGGCTCCCCCTGTTGCGAACGCTCGAGCCTGTAAGTGCGAATCGCTTATTTCTTGGGTTGTCGTCAAAGGCCCCCCCTTTTGGTTGACGCTCGGGCCTTCAATTGCGGACGACCTTCTTAATTATTTTATTATTTTCAGAAGCTCTGTATTTTACTTTTGTGTTTTAGTGACAATCGAGCTAGATGATTCACATTTGCAGTGGATCTGAATAAATTAACGTTACATCTTCCACTCTGGGAGGTCCATTTTAATTTGGTTTTTTTTTTGATAATTAGATTGAAGATTTACTTAGGTCAACTTCAGCAGCTCTGGCTGCTGCGTGACAATTCGCGTTATTGTTTGAATTGATTTAATAAAAGGACGTTTGTACATAGTTTCATTTCTACCATCCTGCCGCCTGCCTATCTATTATACTATCCTCAACTTAACAGATACTGAAGATGACTTTATTCTAAGTCAAAATGTTTGTTGTATAATTTTTTGTGTAATTACATATTGTTGGCACTGTCACCCGGCTTTATTCATGTTTGTCCGTTAATTATAACTTTGTTTGGAAGAAAACATATTGTCCATTTGGGGATTTATTGGATCGTTATTTTTCATATCAATTATTTCATAATTAGTTGTTCATGTTTCAAGAAATGTTTTAGCTGATTTTGGTGGTGTGTGTGTGTGTATCAATAATTAATTTCTTTCCTAGTATAGCTAATAGTTTATCAAGATAATTGAATGTTACACTCAATAGCCCAGGAACGCAATTCTTCAATTACAAAATATTCTTTAGCTTCTAATAATTTTGCATCTATTATAGTGTTTCTGTGTTTGAACTGTCTTCCTCTATTAATACTCCTCTATTAATACTTCTTTATTAATACTTCTGAATCAGCTACTTGAATATCATGTATAACTATACCTTCTTCTAAAATATTATCCATTATGTTTTGATTGTCTTTCGATATTATAATAAAAGAATTATTTGTTTCTGAAATAATGTTTTATATTTAAGTTTATTATCTTGACATTTCAAATTTTTGGTTTCTTATTCAAACTAAATTTTTTTACTGTTACACTTTTTACTTATACTGTGAATAATTAATATGATAAATAAATAAAAATAATTAATATAATATTATATATAAAAAAATTAAGTTTTAATTATTTAGAAATTAAAATTTCTTAAGATAAGAAGTTAACTGAAAAGTGTATGTTAAGTGTACGTTAGGTATATCTGAATTTAGGTTTTAATTAGGAATTTAGCAGTACTTATTTAACAGATAAACAAATTCTTCAATGCACTCATATTAGCATATTATTATATTTTTAATGTAAGTGCTGAAAATGATAAGCTAACAAAACAGAATTATAGATATGCTAGATAAACAATTCACTTGTCTATTAAAATTTTTGCACGTCGACCTTGCAAATGTCGTTAGTCTCATTCAATATGTGTTTATTTATACTTGTACTGGTCGTACAAAATTATTAAAAATATAATATGCTAATATGAGTGCATTAAAGAATTTGCTTATTTGTTAAATAAGTAGTGCTCCTAAATTCAGATATACATTTTTCCTCTTTTTAAGACAATTATGTGTCGATGTATTTATGTCTCAATTTTGTAATTTCTCCAATTACATATTGCACTTTATATTATTATACCTTTAATATTATAATATATTAAAATTAGTAATTTAATACAATTTCAAAAAATTTTATAAAACAATAACTAATTAATTCATAAAAACTTATTAACAAAAAATTTTCCGTTTTTATTCTTTGTTGAACTGGATATATTATCTTGTAAATAACTTGATCCGGCTGTTAATTCTTCAATTTGTTCAATTTCTTATTTCCTAGCTATTTGGATTGCTCAATGCTTTCGAACACGATATCGAGATTCTTTATTCATTATTTTGCTTTACGGAGACTAAGTATAATTTGATTAAAAAATAACTTTACCTCGCTGGCACGTTACTAATACAAGAAAAATAAATTCTACCCGATATTCGCGCAAGCTATATTTATAATTATATATCAAAGGTGAAAGTAACGGACCAATTTTTAATTGGTGCAGCTTTCATACACTTCACTCTAGCCTTCTAAAGTTTGAAAACAAATTATATTTTGTCGCAAGACTTTTGGCCAATAAGTCGAATTGGTCACACAATCTATGATTCCATAAATCCTTCTGCAGTGATATTGCGGGTTCATGGAAAGAGAGATAGTGGTGACATAAAGAGAAACACATCCATGTATAATACGTGAATCGCGGTATTAATTAGCGCTGAATATATACGGACGTGGCTCCTCTTTTGTGTGAGCACAGATTAATAGATTGATAGTCAAAGATCCGGATAAAAAGAGACCATTCGTCTTTGCTTTGATTATAGACATATTTCGCCCTTGGTTTGAGTCCGGGATAAAGATTTCGCCCCTGGTTTGAGTCCGGGCTAAAGATTTCGCCCCTTGGTTTGAGTCCGAGCTAAAGATTTTGCCCCTGGTGCGAGTCCGGACTAGTATTGTTACGTCTGGGAGAAATTAAAGGTGGAAAGCTTATCTAATGAGGACAATCGATAACGATTACTTTTTAGTCACCCTACGTTCACCGGGTTTACTGGGGATGAGGGAGTAAATGATTTCTCGTCAAATCGAAGTGGATTTTTTTGTGCCTTCGTCCTTTTAATACAGCGAATTGCGAAATCGGCGGTAGAATTCTGATTAATGACAGTGAAGGTCTCGACTAAATGAGACTGACGGTAGACTACGTCTTTACAACAGTAGCGCAGTGAAAACTTTGTCCATCTTTCTTCTAACAGTCTTCTTTGTGCGTCCAATGGGCTTCTTGGTATTTTTTCGCAGATAACGATGGTGTGTAATTTTGATGCCGCTCCGCGGATCGATGGCACTTCCTTGATGCGTAATAGTTATAATGGATACAGTTTCTTAACACAAAGACTGTAACCGAATAATTTTCAGAGTAATGATAATAAATGACGCTTACATGTATAATAAACTTATATATAAATTCTTATAGATAAAATTATTTAAACAAAATTACCGTACAGTTTCTTAACGCAAAGATTATAACTAAATAATTTTAGAGATGATAATAAAAGATGCTTACATGTATAATAAACTTATATATAAATTCTTATAGATAAAATTATTTAAACAGAAGTTACCGCGAGAATTAATGAAAACGTTCCAACGCTAATTTCCTCCAATCTTGCTTTTGATGGTGGTTAGATGGGCTTACACAAAATTTTTGCTAGTCGCTACGTCACAACAGTATATCCGATTTTAGCCCCCACACATTTCGCCCCTGGTTTGAATCCGGGCTAAAGATTTCGTCCCTGGTGCGAGTCCGGACTAACAAGGGAAGTGTCACGACTGTCCGGAACCGATTTGATTCTCCTTTAAATATGTTGTTATATATACAAATCTAAGAGACACGTATTTTTTTATATGGGCTACTTTTGACTTTTAAGGGGTAAAACATCCCTTTGAAAAAAAACGGTTTTTATCTTTCAAGGCGAATATCTTTGAAACTATTAGAGATAGAAAAAAAATTCAAACGGGGTATTAAATGGCTTGATGAGTACTATAAAATAATGCAAAAACATTTTTTTCTTTTTTCTTTTTTTTCAAAAAATCTTATCCCTTTAACTTTTTTTTCCAAATTTTGAATTTTTGTTTTCATCAAATTAAAGGTTATTTTTTTACGAATTCATCCATGTATATTAAAGTTATGTTGCGTAATATCATTTTTAAGAAATCATTACAAACCCTTCCGTATATACGTTATTCGTGCTCGTATCGTATCTACTATGTGCGTAAGTGTAATAATTATCGTCGAAATAAAAAATTTAAAAAAATGTTAAATTTGTACAAAAATAAGCTTCTATTTGTGGCGATAAAAAATTTTTGAAATTTTGAAGAAAGAGTGATGGAAATATTTTAAAAATTAAAAAAATTTCTTTTGCACTGTTTTATAAAGTACTCCTAAAATCATTCAACTTTTATTACATGATATTTTTCTAGTGTTACAGATTATAAAAAACATTAAGAATTAGGGTAGTTTTTATTATACCTTCTTAAAGTTATTAAAACCTTTGTATTCATCTCTGTACCTATTTCTTTATAAGATTATTTTCTCTTACAACTATTTTTACATTACTGTTAACATTACTTTGACACCAAAAACATTTTACTACAGCTTGCAACCCTCGATATTACATGTTGTTGAAGTTTTGTCAAAACTAAATTGTACTGGATTTTCAAATTCTTCTGGTCTTTCGTTCGTAAATCCACTTCTAAACTACGAATATTTAAATAAGTTGTGATATCGTGGGGATGACAATTTATTATGTATGTAACAATGTAATTATATATAATTTTATTTTTTTATTTTATATATACTGTCCATTTATCTTTAATGTACATACTTTTCATATCAGAATCGTGTTTGTCACACAATTTTGAAACGTGACATTGCTGAGCTCGCCGTATCACAATTTATTTAAATATTTGTGGTTTAAACGTGGGTATACGAACGAAGGACCAGAAGAATTTGAAAATCGAGTACAATTCAGTTTTGACAAAACTTCAACAACATGTAATATCGAGGGTTGCAAGCTGTAGTAAGATGTTTTTGGTGTCAAACAGTAATGTTATGTTTAAAACAATTTTTCGTCAAATATCATTATTGTAATGTATATAATGAGTAAATAATAAAAAGTATAAATTTATTATGTAAACATTCAATAATTATTTCATTATTAATTACGTGTAGATATTATTGCGCAAAACTAATATATAAACTAATAAATAAACAAGATGTTAGAGCGTTGGAACGAAAATAGTTGTAAGAGAAAATAATCTTATAAGGAAATAGGTACAGAGATGAATACAAAGGTTTTAATAACTTTAAGAAGGTATAATAAAAACTACCCTAATTCTTAATGTTTTTTATAATCTGTAATACTAGAAAAATGTCATGTAATAAAAGTTGAATAATTTTAGGAGTACTTTATAAAACAGTGCAAAAGAAATTTTTTTAATTTTTAAAATATTTCCATCACTCTTTCTTCAAAATTTCAAAAATTTTTTATCGCCACAAATAGAAGCTTATTTTTGTACAAATTTAACACTTTTTTAAATTTTTTATTTCGACGATAATTATTACACTTACGCACATAGTAGATACGATACGAGCACGAATAACGTATATACGGAAGGGTTTGTAATGATTTCTTAAAAATGATATTACGCAACATAACTTTAATATACATGGATGAATTCGTAAAAAAATAACCTTTAATTTGATGAAAACAAAAATTCAAAATTTGGAAAAAAAAGTTAAAGGGATAAGATTTTTTGAAAAAAAAGAAAAAAGAAAAAAATGTTTTTGCATTATTTTATAGTACTCATCAAGCCATTTAATACCCCGTTTGAATTTTTTTTCTATCTCTAATAGTTTCAAAGATATTCGCCTTGAAAGATAAAAACCGTTTTTTTTCAAAGGGATGTTTTACCCCTTAAAAGTCAAAAGTAGCCCATATAAAAAAATACGTGTCTCTTAGATTTGTATATATAACAACATATTTAAAGGAGAATCAAATCGGTTCCGGACAGTCGTGACACTTCCCTTGTAAGTATATCCGATTTTATCGATACATTTCGTCCCTGGTTTGAGTCCGGGCTAAAGATTTCGCCCCTAGGTTCGAGTCCATGCTAATTAACTACGAGACGAGAGAGAGAGAGAGAGGTGAGAGATTTACAACCTTCTCCTTCGCACGCCGTACATCGATAGCAAATATTTCAAGTGATCGGAGTCGAGAATACCGATTTTCTTTTCCTCTAGTTCAAGATTTTTGTTTTGTTAATAATAATTAATTAAATAATAAAGAAATTTAAACTTTTGTTAATTATTAATTTAAGATTTTATTGATCTAACACTTTTATTAAAATTATTACATATATGACTTTTCAACCTGTAATTTAGATCCTTTTTAAGTATAATATTTTTTAAAGATTAATATAAGTTTAATATATTGCATAATAAATTATTTAAACACATTTGAAAAAAAAAATAGAATAAAAAGAATGTCTCAAACTCAAGATCTCCAGCGTTCTAACCGCTCGACTTACTTGCACGAACACGCTTATTGCTTAGAAAGAAGATTTACCGAGTTGGTAGATTACGTACATGACTAACTTTACAATTATTTCTTGTAAAATAATGACACGAGTTATTGTACCGCACATTAATAGGAGGGATATGTAACAATATATGTGAAATTCAGCTAAATCCTAGGTGGGAAGATTGACTATCTCCTTGTAAGAAATATAGTTCTCGAATCTCGATCGCCAGTCGACTGCTTGCTGTCGCGAAGTAAACACGTGTCGCGTGTTGTGTATCGTGTGTATTTGAGTGATTTCTTTTTAGTCAAATAATTACTCGGTGATCGACAGTGATTAGTGATCGAGTGAGTGAAACGTGAGTGAAAATGTGTGAAACGTAAATTTATAAAAGAAGAATATTTTGCGTGTGATTACTCAGCTGTGGATTATCAGTGGGAATGCGATTTAATATCTACAAAAAGTTGTGGAAGTCACAAGAAATACGATCCATCCATCTCTCTCAAGGAACTACAATAACACGAAGTCATCGCATCTCTATAGGTAAGTAATTGAAAAAAATGTCGTATTCCTGACTCAATTCTGACACTTACATTTCTTTGCAAAATTATCTCTTAAGCTTAGTTTCTTAATTACAAAAATAAATGGTAGTGAGTGAGCAAGAGTGAGAATAAGTCAGAGTGAGAGTGAGTGAGTGAGAGAGAGCGAGAATGTGTCATGTGCGTGTGTATCGATACGTAAAGCGATGGGCTAAGGCTGAGGCGCCCCACGTAATCACCTGCGTCGGACGGTGAGTTGCGTCGCCCCTGCCTACCTTCCGTACTCTTTCCGTAATTCGTTAACTATTTCCCTTTATAATTCAAAAACTAAGCTTCGGAGAAAATTTTGGTAAAGGAAGAATCATCTCAGAATTTACTCAGAAATACGACATTTCAATCTGCAGGGGTTGTTCTGAATCACCCTGTATATGTGGGGCCCGACTGTGAAAGATTTTTGGCAGCTCAATCTTTAGAATGCGCACAAGAATTTAAATTAAAATGTTTAAAATTTTATAAAACCGCAGTTAAAGAAATGTTAAAACGCTTGCCATATAAAGATAACTTTTTTAAATTATTAACTTTTATAGATCCTGAAGTAGCGTTATATGATGAAGGCAGATTAAAAATTAGTAATTTAACAGATATTGCTGTGCGCATTGGGCAAATTAATATTACAAAATTAGCGTTTGAATGGACAATTTTGCCTTCAGTGTTCAATCATACAGAAAAGAAAGAATTAGCTTCTTTAAATATTGAAGATATGTGGAAAAAAATTTTTGAATTTAAAGATTGTAATGGTGACAAAATGTTTTTAACTTTAGAGTCATTAATCGAGACAGTATTTTCTCTTCCACATTCAAATGCTGAAGCTGAACGAATTTTTTCAATAGTTTCAGATGTAAAAAATAAGAAACGGAATCGATTATCTAATGATACAGTTTCCGCAATTTGCATTACTAGATCAAGTTTTAAAACTCAAGGAACTAATTGTATAAATTTTGAAGTCGAGCCCAGACATTTAGAATTACACAATGCGGAAAATTTAAAATCAAAATAATGTTTTTTCCTTCTGATGGATTTAATATTGTAATCTTTATTTTGACGTTTTTATTTTTATTTTTTAATGTAATATTTGTGCAATATTTATGCAATATTTGTGTAATATTTGTGACATTTATTTTTAAACATTCTAATTATTATTAATATTATTAATCATTATTTTCAATTGCAGAGTTTATTTTTTGTTGCGTACCTGAAACAATGTACCTGAGAAGTTTAATTTTTTATTTTTATTAGTATTATTAACCATTGTTTTCAGTTACAGAATTTATTTTTTGTTCCGGATCCGTACCTGAAACTATGTACCTGAGAAGTTTATTTTTTTATATTTATTTGTATTATTAACCATGTATAGGCCTTAACCCTTTCACTCCCAATTTTTTTTTGCAAATTTTCAAAATTTTTTCAATGGAAATTGTTGAATGGACTCCCCCAAATACAAATCAGGTGTCGGCCGATTTTTCCCCCACCCCCTGACCCCCTGGGGGGGGGGGCTGGGACAGGGTATGTCCCACTGGTAAAGTGATGATTAGTACAATTGTCCCACTGGTATATTGATGACTGGTAAAAATGTCCCACTGGTATATTAATGACTGGTAAAAATGTCCCACTGATATATTAATGACTGGTAAAAATGTCCCACTGGTAGTGTAAAGTAAGCATTGCAAAACAAAAAATCTTTATTTTGAAACGATTTTCGAGATTATAAACATAAAATAAGACGACGTATGACACGGTTTATCATCGAATACCACTACTTATGATATGGCTTAAAACAATCAATACATAAGGCCACTTTACAGGTAGTACATACTATTTTCGTACGACTTTCTATTTTTTTTTGAGGCACAAAGCGCACATCTTCGCCGTGTTTTTCCTTGTGAAATCATATGATCCATATTATTTTTCGTCATGGTACGCAATCGATCACTAGGTCTTCCAACTTCGGCCCTACATTGAACTTAGAAAACTCAAAGCGCATTCACAAGTCCAGAATGATAAAAAACAGTAAGATATTTTACACTGCTTCAGTAAAATATTTTTTTTTCTCGGTAAGTAGCGCGATCTTTCGGGGTGTGAGCGAGTTAAACTATGCTTCTTGATGTACTCTACCAGTGGGATACGACAGATGCGGCTTATAACGTAAACCCGTTCCTCTGGAATTTTTTTTTTTACCAGTGGGACAACATATGTCCCGGTGGGAGTGAAAGGGTTAAACAAGCCTTTTGATGTCCGTTCATATTCTTAAGTTACCGCCCTGGCGCTGGCAATAGCATGTGCGTGCTGCCACCCCCCCCCCCCCATGGCGTGTTTTTCTGGCGTTTTTGGCTCTCACCGCGTGAGAACACTAGTTGTCTTAAGTATCCCGCGTAATGGTCAAAAGAAGAAACTTGCAGGAGTCTGCAATTGTATAGCGCACATGTATAAAGCAATAGAAATATGTGTGTTATCTAGAACTAGAGAGGAACACCTTCCTTCTCCTTATGCCACAAGGCAATTAAAAGAAAGAGCGCGTCCACATACACAAAAGGCAAATTTCAGCACTAACAAATAGTCCTTCGAGCCGGATTTATAAAGAATACCACGAATAAAGGTTTGGATACAAAAACCGTACAGATACACAAGTGTTATGTGCGTCGTTGGAACGCTGGACAATGTGTCCCCCACTTTCAGCCGCAGGTAGGAGTGCTTTGAGGCTGTGTAGTCGAGAAAGACTGCGTTTCTTTCAGTTTGACGTATTTATTCGATTCCGCACTACAAAAAGAGTCCGAACTATACAATAAGACAATAATCGTTTGAGTGCTTAGTGATTTCGTGCGCTGTCCACACTGGCTTCCACACGAGTACAAAGGTCGTACAAAGAGACCTCTTCCGCCGATTCCGATCAGCGCCCCCGAGCTCGCCCGACACTGGCGCACTCACCCGAAAAGGCACGACACTCACACCGCGCGGTAGATAAGGCGCTAGTAATACAATTCGGTTACAATATCGTTCTAACAACAAGCATTGCGACACAAGGCAAATAAAACATCGCAAATAAAACAGTGAGTACTTCCAATCTTACTTTGAGGTAAAATTACGAGGTAAGAATTTCTTAGAGAAAGATAGCAAAGTGGGACGCAGTAATTGACGAATTGTTATGCTCATGTGTACATTTATGTTTGTCGCTAGTGCCACTGTCGTCAGTTTACTATTGGTGTATGTAAAGATACATACCATACATATCATAACCAACGAAATAGGCTTTAGCATCGTCGAATTTTGCTCACAAGGAGCACATTGCATTTGATATAAATCGGCGGTCGTTATAGATGAGCGGAAGCCATATTGCATTGCATTTCTGCGTTTAGTTTTTTTTGTTTGTCATGGCAACCTCAGGCTTAACGGAAGCAAAAAACAAGCGAAAGCAAATAAAGACTGCGGTTACGCGCATTAAAAATTATATAGAGACTTTTGATGTGGAACAAGGATCGCGATACGATATAACTGAGCGCAAGCAAAAATTATCCGATCTTTAGAATCGATTTGACGATGCTTAAAGCACTATAGAATCGCTTGAGGATGCAGATGTGTCTATTGTTGACAAATAAGCGCTCGCTGAGCAGCAACAAACGCAACGCGTGCAATTTGAAACAGCATATTTTGCGCTTATGACCAAATGCGAGTTAATTCTTGAACAATTTAGCATTCCTAGGACCCAGGTCATGGAAAATTTACAGGGCACCCACACGGACAATAGTGGTAGAAATTCTCGCATTCGTTTACCTAAAATAGACTTACCACATTTTGCAGGCTTATATGAAGACTGGTACACATATCAGGACACATTTGAAAAACTGATCCATAATAATAATAGTCTAACAGAAATAGAAAATTTCCATTATCTCCGCTCGTCATTGAAGGAAAAGGCGGCGGAGGTTATAAAATCGATAGAAACCACAACCGATAACTATCAAGAAGCGTGGGAGGCAGTAAAGGAGCGATTCGACAATAAAAGATGGATCGTCCAAAGGCATCTCCGGGCCATATTTGAAGCGCCTGCTGTGAATAAGGAGAATTATACGGCTCTGCGTGAACTGTTAAATACCATTCTTAAGCATGTACGGGCTCTTAGACGGGCACTCAAACTGCCAACGGATTCTTGGGACGCTTTGCTCATTTACATAATTGTCTCCAAGATGGACGCAACCACCACTAAAGCGTGGGAAACAAGTTTAAATTCCGACCTTCCTGATTTAAAGGAACTAACTGATTTTTTGTCTAAGCGATGTCAAGCATTAGAAGCAGTAAATACACTCACCCGCAAAAAAACGGGCCACTAAATTTTAACAAAATTTTTTAACATCTTTCAATGGCGACAACTCATCGAAAAATCATCGTATTCAGATGAAATAAAGCTTAAATTAAAGCTTGAACATTTCTCTTGAAATTTCAACAAACAAAAATTGAATTACAACAAAATTGACAAAATGGCAGACATTGAAGGTAGACATGGAAAAATGGGGAAAAAAATTTTTTTTTAAACTATTGCATGGCTCAGAAGAGTTGACTGATTGATATCAAAACGTATGCGTTTTAAAGCTCATTCATTTCCAAACAAATCCATATTTTTAAAATTTTTCTATGACCTTTTTTGAAAAAGTTAAAGCGTTTTGAACAAAATGTTACAAAATGAATAACACTTTTTGTAAAATCTGCAATTGCGTGCGTGTACATATGCATGCATGTGTCCTGCTCTTGGCGTTACCCAGGATCAACGGCGTGGCATATTTTCCTCCGCAAGTCTCCGCCGAATAGTGTCGTCGCTCACCTCCACTCCAAATTGTTGCAAATTGTTTTTTATTTCTATTAATGTTATACGCCTGTTTCTTAATGCTGACACAACAATATATTGGTCATCTTGTGCCGTGGTACATCTTGGACGACCAGGTCTTCGATTATAACCACCAGTTTCCACGTATCTGTTGTAAACTCGCTGTACAGTTGTACGAGGAACGTTTAAAAAATTTGCAACATAACGTTGACTCCTTCCATCATTAATCAGCGCTACAACCTGTGCGACTGTTGCAGAATCTAACATTGTCGCGAAAATGAATATTCATGAATGAAAACAATAGATTCCCTGAACTTTTCTATGGAGTAAACATTGATGAGATACGCTCGATAAGAGATGTTCACTCCGTAGAAAAGTTTCATTTTACAAAAAGTGTTATTCATTTTGTAACATTTTGTTCAAAACGCTATAACTTTTTCAAAAAAGATCGTAGAAAAATTTTAAAAATATGGATTTGTTTAGAAATGAATGAGCTTTAAAACGCATACGTTTTGATATCAATCAGTCAACTCTTCTGAGCCATGCAATAGTTAAAAAAAAAAATTTTTTTCCCCATTTTTCCATGTCTACCTTCAATGTCTGCCATTTTGTCAATTTTGTTGTAATTCAATTTTTGTTTGTTGGAATTTCAAGAGAAATGTTCAAGCTTTAATTTAAGCTTTATTTCATCTGAATACGATGATTTTTCGATGAGTTGTCGCCATTGAAAGATGTTAAAAAATTTTGTTAAAATTTAGTGGCCCGTTTTTTTTTGCGGGTGAGTGTAGTAAGTTTAATGTACAAATAAATAGCTCTGCACATAAACCGGCTAGTAAATATAAGAACGCGTCAGTGGCAAGCGTTGCCACAACCAATTTGTCTTGCTCTTTATGTAAAGAAAATCATCACTTGTATCATTGCGAAAAGTTTTCTAAGTTGTCGATAGAAGAGAGAATTAAGTTAGCAAAAAAGTGCCACATTTGTATTAATTGCTTAAGATCAACTTCGCACCAAGCGAAAGCATTCAGGTCCATGTCGTAAATGCCATAAAAGGTATAATACTCTGTTACATTTACCTACTACGGAAAAGTCAAAGCAAGATTCAAATTCAAGCGTAGATTCAACGCAGACAAATGGGTCTCAGCTTCCTGTGTCTACGCAATGCGTAGCAAGTTACCTCTCTTCAAGCATTTTATTATCCACAGCTGTAATTCACATACAGGGTGGCCCATCGAAAAGGAAACAAACTGAATAACTCTTACAAAAATGATTTTTCGAAAAAATGCAAAAACATGTCAATTATTATTGGAAGGGGGACATCTATTGACGTAAAACTCTTACCCTCAACTTCCACCCCCTAAGCGGGGGGTGGCAACCCTTAAAAATTTTAAACGAGAAGGGGGGTCGAATAATATATCATTGGAAAGGTCTCTCAATTCTCTATAATTCTACGTTTGATTTTTTAAATTTGATCGATTTGTTTAGAAGATACAAGGTGTTTTACAGGGTTACAGGGTTGTATCTAAAACAAACAAATCTGCATATCTTCAAATTTTTTTTATTATCTATTGTCAGCGTAACAAATGTTCAAAATGTTGACCACTAGCTTCCATACAATAATAAAGATTCTGCTCAAAACGTTGTCGCACATTCTGGAGCATTTGTGGAGTAATTTTATGGCATTCGTTAACAATACGTTGACGTAAATCTTCTAAAGAAGCTGGTTGTGTTTCATAAATTTTACTTTTTAAATGTCCCCATAAAAAGAAATCCAGTGGCGACAAATCTGGAGAACGAGGAGGCCATTCAATAGTGCCTCTTCTTCCAATCCAACGATTTGGAAAAGTTTGATCCAAATATTTACGAACAGACAGTGTATAATGTGGAGGAGCTCCGTCCTGTTGAAATATTAATTGATCTTCGAGATAATGTTCATCATTTTCGATAATATTGGTTAACATTGGATCAATTATGTTTTCTAGCAGTTCCAAATACATATCTCCAGTTAAATTGCCAGATAGAAAAAAGGGACCAACAATACGATCACCAAAAATGCCAGCCCAAACATTTAATTTTTTTGGGTGTTGAGTATGGGTTTCATAAAATATGCTTGGATTAGAATCTGCCCAATAGCGACAATTATGGCGATTTACTGTACCATTTTGAAAAAAAGAACATTCGTCAGAAAAACAAATATTAAAGAGGAAATTTGGATTATTCGTTATTCGTTCACTCATGACCTCACAAAATTGCAACCGACGGTCAAAGTCGTCTTCATTAAGTTCCTGTAACAACTTAATTTTATATGGGTGAAACTTATGATGTTTTAAAATTCGTTGAATACTGGTTCGACTAACACCAGATACAGCAGATAATTGCCTTGTACTCAACGTAGGATCAGCAGCAACATGGCCTAAAATCGCTATTTCCACCGCTTCATATCGTACACGATTTTCAGCATTCCGTTTTTTATTAACCACAGATCCTGTCTGTTTAAATTTTGCCACTAACTGCAAAACGTATTTACGATTGACATGTTTATTTGCATGCCTTTGATTGAACAGCTCAGCTGTTTTGTTAGCACATTTATTATTTTCAAAATAAAGTGCAATTATTTCGATCCTTTCTGCAATCGAATAAACCATAATGTCAAAACAACGAATTATGAAATTTACTTGTCGCAAACACTAGATAAGTACTGATCTTGCTTATCGAAGCACACTGAAGAAAGATTAGGCTTCGTATAAGTTTAAATTTCGTTCAGTGTAACAAAAAGTAGCAAAGAAAAAACCAAAACATTGGAGCACATTGACGTAGAAATTTTCTTCAGTGTAGGCAAAGTAGTAAAGAGAGAGAAAGAGAAAGAATCAAAACATTGGAGTATACACATTGACGTGGAATAAATTCAAAACTTGAAAGCTTTAAGCTTTATCAACATTTCAAACAATTACTACGCTAACTAACACAATTTGAACACCTCTTGCAACCGATTAATGACCTGGTTAAAGATTATAAAGATTTATTTGTTTTAGATAAAACACTCTGTATCTTCTAAACAAATCGATCAAATTTAAAAAATCAAACGTAGAATTATAGAGAATTGAGAGACCTTTCCAATGATATATTATTCGACCCCCCTTCTCGTTTAAAATTTTTAAGGGTTGCCACCCCCCGCTTAGGGGGTGGAAGTTGAGGGTAAGAGTTTTACGTCAATAGATGTCCCCCTTCCAATAATAATTGACATGTTTTTGCATTTTTTCGAAAAATCATTTTTGTAAGAGTTATTCAGTTTGTTTCCTTTTCGATGGGCCACCCTGTATATGACTCTAACAATCAACCATATCTATGTCGAGCTTTACTTGATAGCAGTTTACAAATGAATTTCATAACTGAGCAACTTGCTAATAAACTGCAGCTTGAGGAGAGATCACTTGACGTTTCAGTGTCAGGAGTAATGGGAGGAGTAATTCGTTCAAAAAGAATAGTAACGGTGTGCGTTAAGTCTCGTTTCAATAACTTCCTAGAAAGGTTAGAATGTGTTGTATTGCCAACCATTACTCAGCGCTTGCCGCAGCATGTGATACCTATCCACAATGTGCTCATTCCAAAAAATATAAAATTAGCCGATCCTAATTTTAATATACCCGCGAATATCGATATGCTAATAGGAGCTGAATTATTTTGGAAAATTCTGTGTGCTGGTCAAATTAAGCAATCTAAATCGCAGCCTATCTTGCAGAAGACACATTTTGGTTGGTTATCTTCGGTCCCACAAATGCTAAGGCGAGATCAACCCATGCCAGTAATTTTCACATAACTTTCCTCGACGATTTAAACTACATGTTGAATTGGTTTTGGGAGGTAGAGCACCGTATAGAGAAACCTCAACTGTCCGCTGAAGAGAAGGCGTGCGAAAGGATCTTTTTAGAAACAGTAAGGCGAAACGAAGAGGGAAGATTTGTCGTGACATTGCCAGTAAAGCAAGATAAACTTGCCAACTTGGACGAATCTCGTGAAATAGCTATGCGACGCTTCAAGGCGCTTGAATCTCGTTTGATGTCTCAACCAACTCTCCACAAGGAATATAAGGCTTTCATGCATGAATATGTCGTGCTTGGGCACATGCGTGAATTAACCATTGATGAGATATCAGATGCAAGGAGTACCTCATTCTATCTGCCGCATCACGCGGTGAGAAACGAAGCAAATACCACGACAAAGGTCCGAGTTGTATTCGACGATTCCTGCAAAACCATCACTGGTATATCCTTGAACGATGCCTTAATGGTTGGTCCTACACTGCAGGAAGATCTGTTTGCAATTCTAACAAGGTATCGCACTTTTAAGATAGCATTAACAGCTAACGTGAGCAAGATGTATAGGTAAGTCTTAGTGGATAAAGATCAGACAGCCTTGTAGCGCATTTTATAGCGCAATTCGAGAGATGAACCTATAAAAACATTCGAGCTACTAACAGTTACCTACGGAACGGCAGCAGCATCATTTCTGGCGATCAGATCCTTAAGGAAACTCGCTGAAGAACATGCGGAGCAATATCCACTGGCCTCCGAGATAGCTCTGAGGGATTTTTACGTTGACGATTTGGTCTCAGGTGCAGATACAGTACAAGAAGCACTGCAAATCAAAAGGGACTTAATTCAGCTGTTACAAATAGGAAAGTTTGAATTGCGGAAATGGGTTTCCAATGAGTCTGCCCTACGGGATGATCAAGACACACCGGGGTGAGATAGAGATTCATCCATACAAACGACAAGAATTGTGAAAAAAAGACTTTAGGCATAGGTTGGGACTACGATTCAGATTCTTTCAAATTCACCAGCTTTGCTTCCTTTCAGCCATTGAAGAGATCGACCAAGAGAAGCATATTATCGCGTATTGCACTAATTTTTGATTCTCTAGGATTACTTGGGCCGGTAACAGTAATTGCTAAAATGCAAGATTTATGGCGCCTTCAGACGAACTGGGATGAATCTATCCCATTAGAGCATCGGACTAAGTGGCAGCGTTATGAAAGCGCGTTACGGTATTTACGGAACATCAGCATTCCGCGTCGTGTCATATCAATTGACCAGCCTGTTCATTTGAAAATACATGGATTTTCGGATGCAAGCGAAACTGCCTTTGGCGCATGTATTTATTTGAGAGCCACATCCATAAGTGAAGAACATTCAGCGCACCTACTGTGCTCCAAGTCGAGGGTAGCTCCACTAAAAAGCGTATCGTTACCCCGCTTAGAGCTATGCGCAGCAGTATTACTAGCGCAACTGGTTAATAAGGTGTCGAAGTGCCTTCCATGTACCATAAATTCCACTTATCTTTGGACCGATTCCATGATCGTGCTGTCTTGGCTTCAATCTTGTAGTAGAACATGGGCCACGTTCGTTGCAAATAGAGTGGCTGAAATTCAGCAGTTAACTCCAATACAATATTAGCACCACATTCGAAGTAAAGAAAATCCCGCTGATCCCTTGTCAAGGGGGGTTATGCCTAATACCTTAATCACACTCAACCTTTGGTGGTCAGGGCCTCCATGGTTGTCTCAGAATAAAAAGGAGTGGCCACAAGAAATCCCGGTGATCAATGCAGAGGAATTGCCTGAGAAGAAGGCAAGACCAACCCTTGCCGCTGTGGCAGTTAGTCCAGAATTCAACATATTCCATCTGTATTCTAAATTAACAAAGCTCATCCATGTAATAGCATACATCTTACGTTTCTCAAGGAATACGAGAAAGTCTAACAAACAGAATTTATGCAAAACTTTTAAGACTTCCAACCACAAAATTCCAACGGTGTCCGTTGAAGAATATAAGCAGGCTACTTTATGCCTAGTAAAATTAATTCAGGACCAGCATTTCCAGGAAGAGCTCCGGTCTCTTAACAAACATAACGTGATAAATAAAAATAGCGCTCTTCTGCGTTTAAATCCATTTATAGATGATACTGGAATCTTAAGAGTAGGCGGACGACTAACGACCTCCAAGATACCATATGCCGCCAAACATCCTATATTGCTGCCCGGTCATCATCCATTCGCGCATCTTATTGTCATGCATGAGCATGAAAGGTATTTCCATGCCGGTGCACAAGCTACCTTGGCAGCGGTCAGACAAAACTATTGGTTAATTGCTGCTCAAAATGTTACGCGTCAAATAGTGAGAAAATGCATAGTTTGTATCAGGAGCTTTCCTCGGCCTGCTTCAGCCATAATGGGTAATCTTCCGCACTCGCGCGTAAATGTGCTCAGTCGTCCCTTTGAAAAATGTGGAGTAGACTACGCCGGTTTTCTGTATCACAAGGAAGGTACAAGAAAAAATACAAGGCTCATCAAATGTTACATTGCTATTTTTGTGGCAACTAAGGCTGTCCACATCGAGCTGGCTGTAGATCTATCCACTGAAGCCTTTTTAAACATTCTCAAGCGTTTTATAGCTAGGCGAGGCTGTCCCTCGCATATTTTTTCTGACAATGGACTGAATTTTGTTGGAGCTGCTCGTGAATTAAATGAGCTATCCACACTTCTCAATGATGAGAAGGCACAGCAGCAAGTTAATGCTTACACCTCGCGTCATGGAATATGCTGGAACTTTATACCTCCTCGGGCGCCCCACTATAGAGGTCTTTGGGAAACTGCAGTGAAAAGTATCAAACGACATTTACTTAAGATAACGAAAGAAGCTCATCTAAAATATGAAGAATTGTCGACTACTAATACAAATCGAGGCGATCCTCAATTCTCGCCCCCTTACACCAATGTCCGCAGATCCAAGTGACTTGTCGTTCCTCACACCAGGACATTTTATTATAGATACGCCTCTTACCTTATATCCTGAAGAATCTTTGGAAGGGATGCCTATAAATTGTCTCTCAAAATGGCAGCAGATCCAGCAATTAAGACAGCATTTTTGGAAACGTTGGACACGCGAATATTTGCATCAACTCCAGCAAAGAAATAAGTGGCAAACCACTGATTCAGCACTCAAGATTGGTCAAATGGTCATTTTAGTTGAAGACAACTTGCCTCCATTGGCATGGAGCATGGGAAGAATATAGGAGATACATCCCGGAGATGATGGAGTATTACGGGTTGCTACTATTCGGACTTCCAAGGGCATCTATAAGCGTCCGATTACTCGATTGTGCCTACTTTCTATTAAATCCACTGAATTATCTATGTAACTAGTAGCCTTATGTCTAGTTGCAACCTTAGCTTAAGTTATATGATTTTCATACTCCTTATGTATGCTGTATCACAGCTTTATTTTATGTACCACTATTTCTGCATTCCAATTTATTTTATCAAGTAGTAGCTACCAACGTCTCTCTTTGAAAGTTAGTCCTTTTAAGGGCGGCGGCATGTATAGGCCTTAAATAAGCCTTTTGATGCCCGTTCATATTCTTAAGTTACCGCCCTGGCGCTGGCAATAGTATGTGCGTGTTGCCACCCCCCCCTCTCCCCCATAGTGTGTTTTTCTAGCGTTTTTGGCTCTCCCCGCGTGAGAGCACTAGTTGTCTTAAGTATCCCGCGTGATGGTCAAAAGAAGAAGCTTGCAGGAGTCTGCAATTGTATAGTGCACATTGTATAAGGCAATAGAAATATGTGTGTTATCTAGAACTAGAGAGGAACACCTTCCATCTCCTTGTGCCACAAGGCAATTGAAAGAAAGAGCGTATCCACATATGCAAAAGGCACCAAGCCTCAGCACTAACAAACCATTATTTTCAGTTTCAGAATTTATTTTTTGTTGCGGATGCGTACATGAAAAAGTTTAGTTTTTTATTTTTATTATATAGATTTGTTATATATATTCAATTATTTATTATTTGTGTTTTTATTTTCTTTTTGTCTAGATTATTAATAAAAAATATTTTATTTTGTATAATGTTAACTACATTATTACATGTATGTAAATGTAACTTATATAATTACATAAAAAATGAATACTTTTTTATTTTGTAAAAATATGTATTTTTATGAATACTGGTAAGGTTTTTGGCAGTTTTTCCTTACCCTTGCAACAAATGTTGGTATTCTTTATGATTCTGCCAAATAAATCATTTTATTTTCAATTACTTAAAAAATGTATTTTATCATTTAATATTTCTGTTCCTTTTCTCCTTTTTTCTCCCTTATTCTTCACATAAATATTTCTAATTACGAATATAATACTTTAAATAATAATGTACATACATACACATACGTGTACATACATTTGCATGCACATGTACATACAAACACACACATCTTATTTTATATTTTTTATTAATCTTTGGTTATTTTAAATATTGAAACAAAGGCTCTAATGCACCATTTTTCTTATAATAATGATACGTTACTGAGGCCTCTTTTCAGTACGCATGCGCCAAAACACGACCCGTGTAGCAACACTGCTCGTATGTTGCCGTTATGCCACGTGCTGTTTGATGAAATGCTTTATTCAAATTGCTTATAATGCACTTAACATTTTTATTTCTTGCCCGCTTGAAAAACGCATCTTATTTCTTTATTTAGAAATAAATATGAGAAATAAATTATTTAATATATTATAAGTTTAGAGAATTAATTTCGAGCTCATAAACAGTTTGTAACACACATATGTATGCGTGCGTGCGTGCGTGCGTGCGTGCGTGTGTGTGTGTAATATTTATACATATCATTTATAAATAATACGTATAAATATTATACACGCTACATATTTTACATAATCCCGTAACGTATTATTGTTACGATAATGTGGACCGGTAAAATTTACAATTTTTTAGACGCAATCTTATTATTTAAACAGGATTATGCATCCCGTCCACATTGTCGCAATAGTGATACGTGACAGGGTTACGTTGCAAGTCAGTACCCACTTTTTACAGCTTTGCAATAACGTAATGATAAATATATAGTAAGAGAATATAGTCCAAGAGCACAACGGATAGCAACGGATTTCGTTACATCATAGAGAATACGGCTAGAACTTCTATAATCAGTCACAACAATCTGGAAAAATGCTCATTCGAAAAATCTTATTTCCTTACTTCCGGGAGACTGTGGACGGAAATTGATGGAGACCATAACTTTGTTTGGTTTGAAAGGGATCAATTGTCACGGTTGGTCGGCAATGCCATTGTCATTGATGTTTCGGACAATGAAAATGTCGCATGTGAAAAAATTGCAGAAAGTGAAGAAGACGAAGAAGATTTGGAGGAAGATGTGCCGGAATATGGATCTGATTAAAATTTTTTAATTGGAAATATTTTATTTGATTTAATGTAAATTGTAAATTTCCATTTTTTAAAGATTGTCACGATATTGTCATGTATTTTCATATCAACCTGTTTCTACACTCCTCCATGTAATTTATTGTTAATTCAAAATACTTTTTCAAAATTAATCAATGAAAATATTATTACGAACAATTAAATGATTCACTGTGCCCTACCTTGCATCTGATGGTCTCCCTCGCACTCACGCGCGCACGTAAGACTTTCTCACTCGCACTCAGAGGGGAAGTTTTTTGGGGTCTGGCGGGGTGTTTCCACCGGAATTTCAGTTTGGCATCGGGGAAATAACTTTGTGGGGATATATTTTATAATAATCAATCAAACTCAACCTGATTATTTTAGTGTAAATAGTGCACTTTTTGCCCCACTTTGACTCCCTTTGGCACCTACTTTCCACCCATCTATCGGTCTGGCAATTTTTTTATTCATTCAAAACATCATTAATTTCGATATCCCAAAGAGCCAGACTGATTATAATGATGTAATTTTTTTTTCACCCCCTTGAAAAATCTAGGGGCGCTAAAGTAACTCTCGGTGGGTTGCCAGACTCCCGATTTTGTTATTATTACATTACAAGGGACTGATTATAGAAGTTCTAGCCGTATTCTCTATGGTGTAATAAATCCGTTGCGAGTTCTTGGACTAATATACCTATTGAATGAGAATAAAGTTCCGAAAAGTACACATCTCCGATTTTTTTTAAACTCAATGTTTTTATGTATTTTGACGCGCTAATTACAAATATCATAGTGAAAATTGGCGACTATTTGATTTTCATGGTGAAAATCATAAAAACCCATAAAAATTATGATTTTTCATGTTTATCTTAAGAAATACTGAGAATTTTGAAAAACATTTTAAATTGTAGATCTCATTGAAATACACATTTTATGTTTTTCTTCTACGAGTTTTTTACAAAATTAGCGATGAAGTTAAGGAAAACCGATGGAGGGTAAAACTGTATGACCGACAAGTACACTTAATCGACATAGTTATTTTATCAATAAATTACTTCATCGACAGTATATTAACTTCGCTTTGTCTTACAAAGTACAAGCGTGAATACAATGAGTTCCACCTCCCTGCGGGGAGCTCTACCAAACTAGACATATAGGTTCAGATTGAACTTCGCTTCTTATGGAAAATTATAAACCCATGTAAAACCTAGCTTCGCGTCAAAAATTGCAAACCTATGTGAAACCTCACCTTCGCATTAAAAAGTGTACGCGTGGGGGTAGTGTGTTCCGCTCCCCCCTACGGGGGGGCTCTCTAGTCTCAACAACACCGAAACACTAGATGAAGAGACAGAAAAAAAAAGACGGCTGTCCTTCCGTATCTTCAAGGTACGACGGAGCGCATAGGCAGAATTTTGAGTAAACATAACATTAGAGTGATCTTCAAACCCCAAAAGAAGATTTCTCAATTACTCACAAATCCCAAAGATCAGAGGCCACGCATGGAAACACCAGGTGTGTACGAAATACCTTGCGCTTGCGGAAAAGTGTACATAGGAGAAACCGGGAGTAAGATCAGTACACGGATCAAGGAACACCAGCGGTGTGCCAAATACAGCCACTTTTCTCAATCAGCCTTAGCTGAACACTGGATGGAGACTGGACATTCCGTGCAGTACAATAAGTCTACCATGCTGGCCCTTTCAGGGGTGAGATCTAGTCAGAATTTTCAAAAAATCGTTTTTTTTTTTACATTTTTTTAAAGTATGATGTCTCGAAAATATTCCCTGAAAATTTCAAATCGATTCAACAAATAGTTTTCGAGATATCTTACTAGAGAAGGCAGAGTGTTACAAAGACAACAACAAATCGATATCTTGGAAGCTTCCGCATAGGCAGAACAATTGTTATATGGCTCAGGAATCGATGACTGTATGTAAGTAATTTAATAATTACAATTTCTGCATATAAATCGAGAGTGAGTTTATTTAGACGTGGTATTACTCGTTCGTACTTTCAATTTTTTAAAATTTATAACTTCAAAACTATGGATCTAACAAAAATTTTATAAGAATAACTTTCGTTTTTAAATTGCCCAAAATATTTAAAAAAATTTAATTCTTTCCAAAAAAAAATTTTTTATAAACAATTGTTTAAACAATAGCCGTTAAACAATTCAATACTTGGGTTTCTGGATAAACTAATGTCACATTTGGATTCAGCAGATCAAAATACATAAAAAAAACTTTACTTCATCCAATGGCCTCAAAGTTATATGAAAAAGTAATACCAAACCTAAACTAAAACTTTAATCGCGTTTTTCTCGAAACTATGTTTTCGAAGTCGGTGACCATTGTAATTCAATAACCACTCGATGGATTTGGATGAAATTTATAGAGCTTATTAAAAACATAAAAAACTTGTACTTGATCGAAGGATTTTAATTTTTCTTAAAAATTACTATTTTTTTTAACAATAAACAAATGTTTTTTCCTCGAAAAATCGCGAAAAAGCTGTTAGAAGCCACCATTTTGTTAATTTTCAAAAAAAAAAAGCTTCGATCAAGTACAAGATTATCTATTAAACTAATGATTTTTTTTTGTTTCGTTGATTTCAGATGATCTGGTGGAATGTTCTGATGGTCACCGCAAAGCACTACTTGTCGGACGGGGTCCAACAAAGATGGCGATAACTTTATCAAAAATTAATATTTTTTTTTGAAAATTTAGTGAAGTCATGTTGAAACATAATATAATAACTCTGTAATATCAGTTTTATAAAATAAATTTAATTACAGTCAAAAAAAAATTATTTAAAATACTCATTTTTTTATGCCTCTGACTAGACCTCACCCCTTCACAAAGCTATTTCGCCAGAAAATATCGTGAAGGTCTGGAAATTTTGAAACATCCTGACAACCTCAACCGTGACAAAGGTAAATCTTATTTGGGATATCGTCCTCCCGGGTTTTTTAATTGACCGGCCGATCAATTAAAACATTCTGATTGGCTGACCAAATCAACCTCCCCCCTCATCCCACCAGGAACAATGGGGGTATATAAGGACTACCGCAACTGAAGAGAGCTCAGAATCGACGCTCCTAGCCCTGATGATGCAAGCTGCAATGTTTGCGAAACGTCGGCAAAGTGCCCAACACGCACGTGGCATCCATCTGGAAACCCTCTCGGTTAAGCTTATGCTTATTCTACAGATAGCGAAAACCATGCTAAAGAGCTGTCAGTCAATAACACAAAATATTTTCAAACTAAAATAAAATAAAAAGATAAAACAAAAGATATAAGTAGAAAAAAAATTTAGAAGACATTCCAAAATTACATTCTTCTGATATTGAACATAATTCTTCTTTAACGTGTATGTTGATCAATATTTTATTTTGGTTGCTTTAAAATTTTTTTATTTTGCAAATATTTTTATTTTATTTGTTTTACTTGCTACAGCTAATGATGAAAATGAGTTTCCAATTTCTACAAAGGAAAATAAATGTTTGAAACTATTAGAAAAGACAAAAACTCAAAAACACATTGAAATGAATTTAAGTAAATATGTAAAACCTGTTATAGAATCTATCTTAACTTTACATACGAAGGTATAAACATTATTTCTAAATCAGATAATTATATTTTATTTAGAATAAATTTAATAATAAATTTTTCTTAAAAATTATTTAATTAATACATATTATTTTCAGCATATAAAAAATAACGAAGAAAGTAATAAAAGAAATGATTTTTCAAAAGATATATAAATAGATATAGATATTTTTCTGTATAGATTGTCTGGTAATTGCCATCTCACTATTCATGGTAGAACGCATTGAACTGAACAGAAAAGTCTTAAACCATTTTGAAATTTTTGTTATAATTATTGAGAAATTAATTAAGGAAGATCGAGGAATGACCGCGTCTCTCACGCAACTAGATGGTGCATAAACACTCTAATCAGCAACGAGTTAAAAAAAGAATTAGACGTGCATATATTCGTCATCGGGTATGAGTAGAATGTCCATTCCACCACTTCATCATGCGAAATATGTGGTTCGTTGATTTTATTTAATTTCTCAATAACTATTGTAAAAATCGCAAAATGGTAAAGCACTTTTTCTGTTCAGCTTATTTGCTCACAACTCGCAAACAGTGAGACAGAAGCTATCAAACATTCTGTATGCAGAAACTTAAAAAATTATTGATAATAAATATGAATATGAATTTATTCTCTTTTTTTTGCAGATGTTCTATTGCTCCACGCAGCAATAAAATCTTTAACTGTGGAAGTACAAATGCAAAATAAAGAAATTAAACAACTTCGTAATGCTATCGAACAGATTCTGAAAGTTAAAACTGACAGCACAGTTCAAAAATTTATTGAGAAATAACTCTTAAATTATAAAACTTAAATGAATTAAAGATTTTGAGCAACGATTAACTAGAGATAAACATTTTCTTTTACATTTTGTTAATTATTTAATTATTATATATATACATATATAAATTTTTATATGATTTAACAATATATATATTAAATTATTTTTTATTTATAGAAAACATCAATAAAACATCTGTTGAAAACAAGCAGTATAATATGATACTTACAATATTTAAAAAAAATGTTTACTAGAGGCTTAGCTTTGCAATTTACGGTAGTACGGCAATCAAAAAAACAAATATATAATTAAAAAAACAACTTTTTATAAAACTCTTTTTGGTGAGTAATTTGTATTGTAATTTATATATATCAATATATTAAATAAATATCCTTATAATTCTTCATTTGTATTATACATACTAAATCTTTTTTTAAACAAAATATTAATAATGCAAATGCTCCTCCTCAAAGAAAACCACCATGTGCTGTATGTGATGCATTAGGTTTTCCGAATCGTTTTCATTCTGTGTCAGTATGTCGTAATTTAGAAAAGGAGAAACAGGGAGGTATTAAAACAGTTAATAATACAGAGGTGGAGGAACTTTTGAATTCTGAAATTGATCAAAAAAACTAAATTTGCCGCCGTTAATGTGTGTGGAGGTTACTATTGAGAGATCCAAAAAAATCAGTGCGGTGTATGATACTGGAGCTAACATTACATTAATTAATGCTCGAATTTTGGATCAGGTACCTATTCAGGTGAAAAGTTTTGGTGGTAAGTTCCATACTATTGACGGCGAAGCAAAAATCTCTAAAAAAATTGAAATTAATATGAAAATCTTTGATATTGAAAAAAAAATTGAAGCGTTAGTAGTTCCTAGTCCCCATTTCAAATATGATATGTTATTAGGTTTGGATTGTATCCGCCACTTCTGTTTATATCATACTCCTTTATTTATAGTTAAGCAGTATATTACACAGCCACAGGTTCATACTAGTGTATTTGTTAAAGATATTTTTGAATTAAATTTAAAACATTTAAGTGAAAATGAGTCAACATTGTTGATAAAAATGCTTCACAAGTATGAATCTGCATTTGCAGATCATAAATATGATGTTGGAAGGGTTGATGCTTATGAAGCTCAAATTAAATTATCACAAGCCAAGTTTTGTGCTAAAAGACCCCATATCGTTGCTCTCCTCTAGATCAACAAGAAATTGAGAATCAAATTAAAGAATTGCTTGCAGCAGGGTTGATTGAGGAAACGAATTCACCCTTTGCAGCACCAGTTACTTTGGCATTTAAACGAGAAGAAGGTAAGAGAACAAGGCTTTTCATTGATTTTCGTGAACTAAATAAAAATATTATACCAGAAAGTCAACCCTTCCCCATCATTGATGATATAATAGCAAAAACAGTCAATTGTGGTTTACAACAGTGGATATAAATTCGGCCTTCTGGTCAATTCTAATAAGGGAAAAGGACAGAAAAAAACTGCATTTGTAACACAGACTGGTCACTTCCAATGGTCTCGATTGCCATTTGGTTTAAAAACCTCACCTGCTATATTTCAGCGTGCTCTAGCAAATACTCTTCATCGGGCTAATGTGACCGAATTCTGCATGAATTATATTGACGTAATTATTTTTTCACATTCATTTAGTGACCATGTAAAGCATGTTGAAAGAGTAATACAAGCAATTTCGAGTGCCGGCTTTAAACTAAAACTTAAAAAATGCTCATTTGCCCAAAAATCTGTGAGATATTTGGGATATGTTCTTTCATATAACACTGTGAAACCCATGCAAGATAATTTAATTTCCATAAAAGGATTTCCTGTACCTACATCCAAAAAAGAAATAAGACAGTTTTTAGGTAAAATTAATTTTTACCATAAATATATCCCGAATAGCGCTCGTCTTTTAGAACCATTACATAACTTATTACGTAAAGATGTAACATTTGTATGGGATAATAGATGCAGGAAAGCCTTTGACTGTGTGAAAGAGATTTTATGTACACCTCCTGTATTAGCTGTTTATGATCCTGTTCGTCCTATCATCATTTATACAGATGCTAGCATTGAGGGAATAGGAGCCATCCTCAAACAGCCTCAACATAATGGAGAATTACATCCTGTAGCTTACTTTTCAAAAAAATTGAACAATGCACAAAAGAAAAAAAAAGCCATTTATCTTGAGTGCTTGGCAATAAAAGAAGTAATAAAATATTGGAATTATTTGTTAATGGGTAAACAATTTCTAGTATATACGGGTCATAAACCCCCTTGGAAAATTTAAATCTTACAGTACGAACAGATGAGGAATTAGGAGATATGACACTATTTTTATCACAATATGATTTCCGTATAATATACTCTCCAGGTATCCAGAATGTTGAAGCTGATTGTTTATCCCGTAGTCCAGTCCTTAGTGACACCACAGACTCTCCAGAGATTTTAAGGGTAGTAAATAATATAATCTCTGAACAGGATATTTTAGCTGATCAGAGTGCATTGTGTACTAAGAAAATGATACCTCCAGATAAATTTATTAAGGAGAATGGTTTCTGGTACCTATATGAAAATGATTCAAAACGTTTGGTTGTTTCTGAAGAATTTTTAATTCATATGGCATATAATGTTCATATTTCTTACGGGCATATTGGTCTTAAACACTTACTCCTGGAATTACAGCCATATTATTATTCAACTCAAATGACTAGTATTTGTTCTCGAATAACATCTGGATGCGAAATATGTAAAAAAAATAAAACAAGACGATCATATGCTTATGGTTATTTAGGTCCTAGTCATATTTAGGTCCAGCAAAAGCCCCATTTGAAATAATGTCTTTGGACACAATAGGGGGATTTAATGGAAACCGTTCTCCTAAACGTTATATGCATCTACTTGTTGATCATTTTACCCGTTTTGCATACATCATAACTTCTAAAACGCAGGTAGCAAAAGATTTTATTAAACTACTAAAAATAGTACTGAAAGATCATAAAATTGGAACTCTTTTAACCGATCAATATACTGGGATAAACTCTTCAGACTCTTAAAGAATATTTAGCAGCTAATGGAGTTAATCTGATTTTCACGGCCACTGATTGTGCATTTTCTAACGGATTAAATGAACGTCTCAACCAATCACTGGTTAATAGATTACGTTGTAAAATGAATTCACCCAATGAGACACGTAGCTGGGCAATTATTGCAGAACAGTGTGTTGCAGAATAATAAAACAACACATTCTGTGACTGGCTTTCCCCCTTCCTTTTGGATGGCACTTGGTTACCACCAATCCCATTTAATTTGGTGCAAACCAGGGATCTTTCTAAAGACAGGAAGATAGCATTGGAAAGATCACTGGCAGATCATGCTCGAAATGAAGATCGGATTAATTCAAAAAGGCAGAAGCCAAATTTTGAAGTAAATGATTTAGTTTATATAAAAAAAAGAAACAGTCTGATTAGGAATAAATTAGATGAAATTAGAGAGGGTCCGTATTAATCCCTGCGACTAAGCCATATCTGTTACCTGAGGGTTAGATATATTTTTGGGGGAGGGATTGGAGGAGGGGGATGTAAGAATCATATTGATTCCTACGCTCCTGTCATCGGTTTTTGTTTCTATACTTAATCGATCTTTATATCGATATATAATAATGTTTGCTGCTGTTATGTCGCGGATAATCTTTCTGTGGTCTTGTTTCTCGTTTGCCGATTAAAACCCTAATGAAGTGTCTTGGTTTTTTGATTCTTCGTTTCAGGTATATTACTTAATCTTAAGTTATAATATTACATTGATGTTCATTTATTAAATAAAACTTCGTTTCAGACGAATCAAGCCTACGCTTCATTGGTAGTGTAAAGATTTATATATAATTAAAAAAACAACTTTTTATAAAACTCTTTTTGGTGAGTAATTTGCATTGTAATTTATATATATCAATATATTAAATAAATATCCTTATAATTCTTTATTCGTATTACATACTTGGCTTGCAACTATTATGCAGGTAAAAATAATAAACCGGTAATAGAAGAAGATTTTAACAAAGCATTAGGAAGTATTTTCAATAATGCAAAAGACTGGGATGGACAGCGAAATATACGAAGGCTAATGATTACTCATCAAAACAATAATAAAGAAAATAAAAACGAAAATGAACTACTGGCTCAAAACAATAACTCAAAACAATAACAACAATGAAAATGAAGAAATCGATTAATAACTAACCAAAAACTCAAAACGGTATTAAAAGTTTTATTATTGTGTTCTATTTTTATTACTAATTTAGCGTTTCAAAATAAAAGAAAAGAATTACAAACAGTAAGTTAAAGATAGTTTATCATTATTATTATTTTAATAATTTTTAATTTCAAATTATATAATAGAAATTAACGATAATTTTAATGCGAGTATAATGTAGAGACTTTTACAAGTGTAATTAAATTAATTTCTTTTTTTGTTTCTTTCGTAATAATTAATTAATGTAGAGACTTTTATAAGTGTAATTAAATTAATTTCTTCTTTTCGTTTTTTTTTTGTTTCTCTCGCAATAATTAATAAATGTATTACAAGTAAAACTCAATATAATATAAGTTTATATTTATATTATATTAATGAGTTTTACTTAAGTATTAAATGTAAATTTGTAACGAAGCGTTCCGTTAACAAGCATGTCCTGTCACCTCCGGCATAAACAATTATTTCCGCACCGCGCCAACCCTCCCGTCACCGACCTGCAAATATGAATATCACCGATTTTCGGTAAAAATCATCTTCCCTACGACCAGCGAGTTGAGCAGGTTTTTCCACCGAGACATAGTCTCCGGATCCTATCCGCACGCGTGCTGAGCGAGCAAGTCCTCCAGGGTGCGAGTTGAGCACCTCCTAGAGTCGTGCATTGAACGACAATTCCCGCCTGCACACCTAGCCAACTACGAGCTGAGTAGTGTTTCCGAAGACCACGTGTTGAGTGGCAAGTCACGAGCTGAGTGGCAACCCCCGCCTCGATGAGAGGCCCTCCATCTCTCCTAGCATCCCTTTAATCCGCATCGCGAATTAATCCGCGAGCCGTACCGCCGAAATACCGCGAAGTCCGCCGACTCCGCCCAATCTCCGTGAGCAGAGTCGCGCCGCCGAACTACCGCAAAGTCCGCCGATTCCGCCCGATCTCCGCAATCAGCGAAACACTACGGAATCTCGCGATTCCGTCCGAACCACGGACTAAGGAATAGAGGGACCGAGTCTAAAGTCCTAGTTTAAACGAGAGGGGATGGTAACTCAAGCGTGCGAGGGGGACTGCTTTCCGCCATATTGATGTAGCGATTCTCACACAGAGATCCTGTGTCTGTGACATGGTTACACTCGTGTAGTGGTGCCACGAGACATAACGAGTGACAAGCGTAAAGAGGTTAGGCGGTGATTTTATGTTTTATTATTGTTGTACTATAAATTTTATAAAAAATGGTTAGATGTATAGTACCAGGCTCCATGACAAATGAAAAAAATGAAAGGAAAAACGAACTTCAAAAAAAATTAGAGCAAAATTTAAAAATTAGTTTACATAGGTAAGAAGTTCATCTTATTATTTAGATTAGGTTCCAAAACGTTCTTTTCAAGGAAAATTTTAGAAATATATACTACACGTAATATATACTACATTATATCGAGTAAAATTTTTCTTGGAGAAGACATTTTGGAACATTACCTTACTATATAACTTTATTCTTACTATATTAAAAAATGCTGTTTTTATTACAGATTACCAAAAGATATAAATAAAAGAAATTTGTGGCTAAAAAATATTGGATTGGATGAAAATATAAATCTAAAAAAATCTGCATCAGTTTGTTCATTACATTTCAAAGCAGAAGATATAAATAGAACTTTGGATAAAATATTTTTACGTGAAAACGCAGTACCTTATGTATGAAATTTTATAATATTCAACTTTGCTTGGTATACAAACATCAGTATTTTTTTATTGAAAGTTTTTAATAAATTTTATTAATTTTATTAAAACGAACGTTAATATATTGCAATTTATTATTTTCAAATTTAAAAGATCACAATAATCAAAATATTTTAAAGCCTCATTCTATATATCTTACTAAAGCAATAATTAAAAAATTTATTAAAATTAGATTACATTACATTTGCTCTAAGATTATAGATAAAAGTATTAGTGATAGGCAGAAATTTACTAAATTAGTTCAACATAAGCATCAATAAATGCTTAGTATTACTAGTTTAATTAATACTATGAACTAGTTTATGTGTGTGTAACTAGTAAATGTAAAAAAAATATTTTTTTTTAATTTTGTTTTATTTATTTTGAAACTTTATTATAATGTGTTTAGTTTTTACATTTTAGTAGACATTTTATTTTTCCGTTTTTGACATTTTTTATAAAATAAATACTTTAACTTTTATTACTCTGAGGCTCTGCATACAATAGACAAAATATTAGAAATAGCAATAAATATTTAATATTGAAAAGAGAAATTATTTTACATCTAACAAGAGAATAAAATATATTAATTAGTTCCAATTCTTATTTCTTAATTCACGCATTAATTTATTCTATTCTTTTTATTTTTAAAATAAATAATTCCAATTTCTTATTTCTAATATTTAATAATTATTCCTATTTCTATTTTGTTTATTGTGCGCAGGATCTGACTTTCATTTTTCACACGTACGCAAATAGTGAGTTCTATGGCTGCGTTTCGGTATTCACTGTAAGTACCGAAAGTGTGACGTAATTCAGTAAAACTCCATGATCGTTCCGTATTACTGCTATTGCTTTTACGACTTATAATGCTACAAATAATAGAACGATTCGCAGTACACTGTGACATATAACCTTTTATTCTTGTTTTGTAGTCGAAGTGCATGTAAACCTCTAAAATATGGAAGACATTGTGATATTGGTAGAATTTACAAAATATATAATGGAATCCTCATCTGAAAGCGATTCATCAGATGAGGAGGATGTTTCGCCGGTATTAATGTTAATTGATAGGCCAACAACGCAACATGTTCGTTGCCAAAATTATGTAGAAAATGTCGTGCCTTTATATACAGATACAGAATTTCAAATGCATTATATTAAGCATTGGTAGCCTTGTCGTGCTTTTTCTGCATCTAAAGCATTTACAATTATTTTATATTCACTGTTATCCTCTATATCTATCTATCTATTCAGTTCTTCACTGAACGCCGCCATGTTTTTACTGCGACTGCCTCACCTCGCGAGCCGCAGTAGTCGAAGTAGGAAGTGACGACAAAATCTATGACGTCACACGAACGTTAATACGCTTTGAAAGCTTACTGCCGCGTATATCGAAACGGCTTTACAGAGCTGCCAGTATTGCCAGTGAATACCGAAACGCAGCCTATGTGTGGTGATTACTAAATGAATATGGCGGCCCCCCCCCCCCGCCGCAAACGTGCACCAGCGGTACAGCTTGTGCTCCGTTCCTCTATTCCTTAGTCCGTGGTCCGAACACGATCAGCGATATCGCGCCGCCCGCGCCGCCGAACAACTACGGACCGGGCCGAACACGCCCGACGACCACTAAGCCGAGTTCACGCGCACCAGCGCCAGTAATTGCGATCATTAAGCCGGCAATACCGGAACCCTTGTAAATAGCCTTGTACATAGTATTAGTTTTAAGAATAAATCTAGTTGTAAGTTTAAGAGAACGCCTATTAACTATTAACAACCTTCGATCCCGCCGCCCGAACACTGGATTCCCGCGGCTATCCGCAGCACAGTCAAAAATCATTGTTACATATTTAATAAACTTTAAAATATACACTTCAGAAATGTATATTTAATTATTATTTTTGAAAATTGAGTAATATTTGATTTAAATGCCTGAAAAATTATTTATATTTAAGAATCGTTAATGTTTCAATTATAATGTCATATATTTTAAGATTGGCTCATTTTAGCATAAGTTGTAAGCATAGTAGTAAGAATAGATATCTAAAAATTTAGAATCACTTTTTAGATATAATCCACAAAGATCGCAAAGACTAATCAATATCAGCGCTAGATAATCATGTAAAAATATATAATATTCAGTTGCATTTGCACAAATAATATAAACATTAATCTATTTTAGAGATTAAATAAATATTTATAATAATTTTATGAACGTGACTAAATATTATATAGATTATTTTTACATTCTATAGTGTTATTAGCTTTTTAGATTTTTATATATAAAAAAAATATTAATCAGTCTAAATTATAATTTTGCAAAATCAGGTATTTTAAGGCCAGATACATTTTTTAAAAGGGTCTTAAAATCAAGTCTAAAATATAAATTGATAAATATAAAAAAATTTTACTCTGGACCCGATAAATATTCCTCAAAAAGAGCCTTGTAAACTATTTGTTACATTTTTTTAAGGTCCTCTATATTTTTCCTGATAGGGCCCGATTAATACTAAGGCAAATTAACTAGGATCTTATGAAATCCTAAAATTTTCTACACAAGCTGTGTGCTTGTCTTTTAGTATGTATCATCTTCGAAATAAGTCACATGTTATATGAGGGCTCCATATCCATAATCTTTATCTCTCGCCCTTCTAGTCAAAATTGTGTTTGTTCAAAATTTTGTGTTCCGTGATAATAGATGGAATACCGCTATTTTTTCTTATGTCAGAACAATGCTCCTTTATCTTGCTTTTTAATTGTCTTTTTGTTTGCCCCACATACGAGAAATTACAATCAAAACAAGCTATTAGACTACACAGCTTATAGACTACACAACTATAAGATATTTTTTCTAATTTATCTTTCCCAGTTGTGATAAACTTTTTTAGGGTATGTGGTATTTTTAATGCTAGTCTGAAATTGAGTTTTTTTGTTATTGTAACAAATTTTTCTGAAATAATTTTTTAAAAAGGAATGGTGAAAAACGACTTTTTTTTCTGTTTCCTGATGGTTTGTATTGTTGTTCTGTACTTTTTTGGCGTATTGTCTTATTCTTGAATTAATTGTAAAAAATATAATAAAAAATATAATTGTTTTCGATATTAACTTTCTCACTGAATATTATTTTAATATTTTTGGTCACATATCTTCCAATACTGAAATAGAGCATTGAGCGTCAGCATAAAAAAACACCTTTATATTTCAAGCATCAGTCAGTTACTGTTTTTAACTGTTCATAATTTTGTAATAAACAACTGTCATCAGCTACAACTAACAGTAACATTACACTATTATTATTATTATTTCCCACTCAACTATATAACTGTAAGTAATATAACGCATGTTGTATATAACAGTTACATTTTTTAGTAGGAAATTATAATATTGTAATATAATGTTACTGTTAGTGTTTGTTGGGAAGCAACAGTTAAAAGTGGAAACTTATGTGGAACTATTTCATATTAAGAAACGATTTCATAAGAAACAATACCTTTCAAGAATCAACCGTGTTGTCAAACTGCGCATCTAAGCAGGGTCTAATCTACCGTCGCTACAGATTCTGTTTGGTTTCTGCCATTTATGTCTGTTGACATAACATGTTAACAAGTTCTGGTTTATAACAGCAGATTTATAACGGCAATTTGACAACATCAAATGAGAAAAACAAAATTCAAATGAATAACACAGGTCTAACAAATTAGAGGATATTTAAAATCGCAGGGAATATAATACTGATTCCCGAAGGAATTTGGTGAATTGAATCCGAATCTGACCACAGAATTCCGCCATCACGTCAGGATTTTGAGACATTCTAACTTAAAAGTGCGAAAATTTTTAGGTATTTTCGAGGTTAAGTTGTGCCTTTAGAGAATCTTACCGAATAAAACTAATTACACTGTCGTAAACTACAATTCTTCTTCTTTAATTTCCGTTCTTGAACGTTTGTGCTACTTACATAAACTCAGATGAAATGATGCTGTACCTTCAATTGATGCACGTCATGAATATTATAGAAAATGAAACGTCTTGCTGACTGCGGAAACTTTCATTTGAAAGTTTTCTATATCACTAAAAAAATTAAATTATAGATTAATCATTTATTCGCGGAATTTAATATTGGCGGTTCCAATCTAGCAAACACGAGATCGAGAAGATCCTTGGATTTTGTGAAAATTCGTGCGAATAAACCTGAAAATCCTCTAAAGAGCGATGTCCTGAAGTTACATTATCTTGATTAATTTTATGCATCAATTGCACAGCATCATTTCATGAGTTTATGTAAGTAGCACGAACTTCAATCTACGATATCTCGGCGAAAAAAAATTATATCGGGACGTTCAAGAACGGAAATTAAAGGAGAATCGTATTTTAGTGTAATTAGTTTTATTCGGTAAGATTCTCTAAAGGCACAACTTAATCTTGAATATATTTAAAAACAGCCATTTTTGCACTTTTAGGTTAGAATATCTCAAAATCCTGACGTGATGGCGGAATTCTGAGGTCAGATTTGGATTCAGCGTACCAATTTCCTTCGGGAATACTTCTCTCTACTTCTGCGATAAAACCTTGTCAACCTGTGTAATTAATGATATAAAATTTAAACAGAGAAACACGTGTCATAAGTAAATTAATCTTGGGTCTCGAAATCAGTACAATCATTAATCTCAAAGCAAATTAAAGATAAAATCAGTAACTGAGATTATGATACTGAATATGTGAGTTTCATTTAAATTTCAACACACTAATAAACTGCTTTTTGTGATTCTTATCTTCAAGCTTTATTTAACCTCTTTATCTGTAACATCTGTAAAATTATGACAACTCAAATATTTGAAAGTAATATAGTTTTTAGAATGGTATGTTATGGCGCACAATCATTACATAAATATCGTCGAGATATTGAAGCCTCAATATTTTCGAGTAGTGATTCTGAAAGTCTGCATATTTGTTGGTAAGTGCAAAGTATAAGCACAAAAAATATATAAAGAAATAATCATTTATTCATCCTTATGCAAATAATAAAAAAAGGAAACCCATAATATTTTAAAAATGAAACCAAATAGTTAAAAATTTATAACGATTAAACAGAATACTTTATATATCCATTGATTTTAAATAAAAGATTGTATATTACGATATTATGTAATGATATAATGCATTTAACACTAATTGCAAATTATGAATAAATATAAGTCTAACAAGTAAAGAAAATGTTTAGGTCAAAAATTATATTGTTAGTATAATATTGCAAAATTGTAGAAAAATATTTATTTATAATTTGTACTAATATAATAACATCAATACAATGAAATGTAAATAAAAAGTAAATAAAAATGTAAATAAAAAGTAAAAAAAAGATGGTTCGGGTAATTCTAATCGTATGCTATTATTTTGTTGTAATTATTCTTATCTTTTATAAATTTAGTGATTTAACAGGGTGTAATACTGATGGTACAAGTGGGAAGAGATAATTCTACATTTTTAACTTATTTTTTCATGTAGAATCACTCTCTTTCCTTGTACCATCAGTTTTTGTAATTTTTCACTCCTTGACTTTTAATTAAACCGATTAGAAAATTAGTTTGCTATTTTTTTACTACTTGTTAATTTTTTCTTTCAAAGATCTGTCAGATATTTAAAATTGTTATTTGCGTATATATTAATTTATATAGTTTTGAGAAATCTGAATATGAATAGAATATCATAATTTTTTATTTCATCACAGCATGACAGCATTGATTGATCTTGAAATATGAATAAAACTATGATTCTAAATAGAAGTCCTGAACAGTAATTGTTAATTGAATACATAAATAAATCAAGTAATAACAAATTAATTTACACAATAAAAAACAAAAAATATATACTGTTAGGTTTGTGATAAGTGGAAAAAACGATAACACTCATGAAACGTATTTATATTTAAAACACGTTTAAAAAACACGTTAAATTTAAAACGTTAAAACACGTTTAATGTTTTAAATTTGTCTTGTGCTATTGGATAGTGAATCTCCCGTTTATGTGTGTACATATGTGTAAAATGAAAGATTCAGGCCCAGTACAACGTCGCGTAACTTTAATCTTATTGTTAGCTCAACTCACTCTTCAAAAAATAAATGACAATATGTTAGATCTAACTAA
This sequence comes from Crematogaster levior, assembly GCA_901521435.1. Taxonomy (NCBI): domain Eukaryota; kingdom Metazoa; phylum Arthropoda; class Insecta; order Hymenoptera; family Formicidae; genus Crematogaster; species Crematogaster levior. Next base: position 49,056 of record CABEGB010000018.1, read on the forward strand.
AACTAAAAAAAAAAAAATTTTATAGATCTTTTTATTTAACAAATAAAATCTCATAAAAAACATATTACTTAAATATATTCAGCATATAAACATTTATTGATATTTATGCTGAATTAATTTAGTAAATTTTTGTCTATCAGTAATGGTTTTGTTCCAATGCTTCTTTAAATATATTTTTATGTTTATCTGCAGAATTTGTAATAGGACATACTGGCACTATGCATTTCACCATTTTTATTGCTATAATAAACAAATAGTGAAATACATACAATCTCTATATATTTATTTATACATTTATATATACAATAATACAATTTGTGAAAATATTGAGAATATTGAAAAAAACCCATACTTATATTATTTTGACCACAACAACAACTTATAAGGTGATCGAAACATGATTTACATATACGAGTTCACTCAATTTTTCATAATGATTGTTCGGTTTTTCATAATGTAATTTACATCGTCATATTAATAACGGTATTTTTATAACATGTGTATTTAATTTTGTACATTTTAGTAAAACGTTTTTGCGTGCTGACGAAAACTCCGTGAAATCGAACGTCCTTATTGTTGGTATTTTTAATAAATTTGCTATATTTTATTTATAATTTTTTATCATCTGATTGTTTGCTCGTTCTTCTTTTAGTTCGTCTTTTATCCTCTAGATTATTATTATATATATAACAAGCGTGATTATATTTTCTAATGTTTATATTATTTAATTAAATTAACTAAAATTAATGCACAGCACAAAGAAAAATTTAATTTATTTTTAAACACACACACACATGCACGCACACATATATAAAATAAAGAATTACAAAAAATTCTTTTAAAATAATTTTACAAAATTCTACTTTTTCATCTTAATTCTACATAAGTAACATTATTTTTAACCTAATATTATGACAAAATAAATAAAATATAACTCATAATTTCTTATATAAAAATTAAAGTCTATGTATGTAACACAATAATTTTACTTTTTGATATTTTAATTTTAAATATCGTTATTTTTAACCCAATATTATAACAAAATAAATAAAATACAACATAATTTCCTTTAGAGATTAAAGCCTTTATGAACATAATAATTTTCAGTTATTGGGGTGAAGCTATATCAAGAGACACGGTAGTGTCTTGTGCTAAGTCCGCGTAAGCAACAAGACGCTCCCGTGTCTCTTTACGCGAATCGGATAGTTGAGAACACTCAATATTTCTAGTTTTCATATATCCGCTCAACGGATTGAGTTCTAAGTAATCTCAATCGATAGAGCGGAATCGAATTATATAATAAAAGTGTTTTTATTTTTGAGCTACATGCTCTATAAATCGAGTTATTACGATGCAAAGTTAAAATGTGAAAAATATTTAAGAAACGTCGTCGTCGACCGTTCAGATTCTCCGTTTGAAGCATTCAACGTAAGATCGCGCTAGTGATGCTCTGGAAGTGTAGGCAAGAGGGGCCGCGGTGAGAGGCAAAGAAATAGAGTATGATCGATAACACCGGCACACAAAAAAAAAAGTGGTCTGTACTTTTGACCAAACCCACCTATCTATATGTATTTTGGCTTGCTGAAACCGAATCTGGAGGTCGTTTAGTCCGTCTACCTCTTGGTTTTGAGTAAATCGCAAAAAATAGCGAAAAATCGCATTAGTAAGTGCGACAAAATTAGGAAAAAATTTTTTTGACTTTCAACAAGTAAATTTCTTATGTAGTTTGATGTGCTTAACCCAAATTTGAAGTTTATTGAGCTTTATCATCCATAGTATTGCCGAAAATCGCGAAAAATAGCTCAAATAGTAAAAAAAAACGATTAAAATCGCAACAAATCGCGTTTATGAGCGTAAAGCAATTCGGGAAAAAATTTTCTGACCTTAATGAGGTATATTTATTATGTATTTTGATGCCCTGAACCCGTTTTTCAACTTTGTTGAGCTCTGTTACCCACAGGTTTTAGCGAAAATCGCAAAAAACCGCGTTAGCGAGCGTAAAAATCGTTGTTTTCTTATGCTTTTTTTCTCTTGTAACGAACTCTTTTATCTTCGAATGATCTATGTAGCGGGTTTCTTTTCCTCTTCACTCCGGTCTGAATCGTTTCCCTTTTTAACGTCCAACAGAAATCTGCCATCATATTACTACTAAATAAATTAATAAAATAAATAATATAATAAATTTAATAATATATTACCACGAAAAATAACTGATATGTTATTCAAAGTGCAAATTCAAAATGAACATACATACATAAGGTGTATATAAGTAAAATTGATTAAAATTTGACTCTAAGTGAAAGTGTACATAAGTGATATGTTATTCTTAGTGCACAAAATATAAAAGTCGTTTATTGAAGTTTGATTTGAAATTTATACAAGCCTGGACAATGAAAAATAGTTGCTTGTAATTCCAGAGTACTATGTTCTTTTTCCGAGTCATTAACAAATTAGTACTCTGGAATTACAAGCAACTATTTTTCATTGTCCAGGCTTGTATAAATTTCAAATCAAACTTCAATAAACGACTTTTATATTTTGTGCACTAAGAATAACATATCACTTATGTACACTTTCACTTAAAGTCAAATTTTAATCAATTTTACTTATATACACCTTATGTATGTATGTTCATTTTGAATTTGCACCTTGAATAACATATCAGTTATTTTTCGTGGTAATATATTATTAAATTTATTATATTATTTATTTTATTAATTTATTTAGATAATATACACTTTATGTATGTTCACTTTGAACTGGTACCTTGTATAATATATCAGTTACTTTTCATGGTGATATATTATTAGATAATCATTTAAATTTGTAAAAATTCAAAATCTTGAGGGTCTATTTTTGAACATGGCTTGATCTTTTCATTTATGATTTTTTGAGATATCACCTACTTTTTAAAGTACAGATATATGAATCAATTGGTGCAAAAAAAACGCAAAGTTTTAAAAAAGTTATGCTATTTGCAATATGCAATTGCGTATTTTTCTTTAAGGATAACTATATTCTTTGCACCAATAGTTTTGTCTTATTATTTTGTGCATAAAAGTATTAGGGTAAGACCTACCGAAAACTAAATATTTTACGAAATATTTTGTATTTTATATCAAAGTACTGCAAATTTGGAGCTTTATAATTCGGAAAATATTTAATGAAAAACTTAATAAAATACTTAATGAAATATCAATATTCATGGTATTATATATTTTTAACAGTTTTAGTATTTATACGAGGTGTGTTCAAAAAATAAGGTGACTTTTCAAATTTCGCGGGCTACATACATTCGATTTTCGAATTTTTTTTGTTGTTGTCTTAGTACCCGTGTCCCCAACATATGTTGACATTATCAGCTGTTTTGCATGTTTGGTTTGTTTTTTACAGATATAAAAGTTAGACGTGTTTTAGTGTGCTTGGCGATTTTTTGCTATCGAGAAAAATGGAATCTGTATTAAATTTTGTGTGAAAAATAAAATTAAGTGCTCTGACGTATTTAAAATGTTGACTGCGGCATTTGGCGAGTCTCTGAGCAAAAAAAATGTTTACAAGTGATACAAGCTCTTCACAGAAGGTCGAGAAGATGTTAATGACGATTCCCGCCCTGGACGCCCCAGCACGTCAACAACCGATGACAACGTCGAAGCAGTGAAGAAAATTGTTATGGAGAATCGTCGAATCACTATTAGAGAAGTTGCTGAGGATGTCGGAAAAAAACGCCCGGAATTGTGGAAGAACCAGTCATGGATATTGCACCACGATAATGCGCCAGCTCACACGTCGTTGCTTGTTCGCGATTTTTTGGCCAAAGTCAACACCATAATCATGTCTCAGCTACCGTATTCACCGGATTTGGCCCCCTGCGACTTTTTCTTGTTCCCAAAACTGAAAAGACCCATGAAAGGACGGAGATTTGCCACGATTGAGGAGATAAAGACCGCATCGCTGGAAGAGCTCAAGGCCATACCAAAAAGCGCATATCAAAAGTGCTTCGAGGATTGGAAAAAGCGCTGGCACAAGTGTATAATATCTGAGGGGGATTACTTTGAAGGGGACAAAATAGATATTGATGAATAAATAAATATTTTTCGAGAAAAATAAAAAGTCACCTTATTTTTTGAACACACCTCGTATTAATATTTTATTTAAGATTATATATTGAAGATTATATCTATAATATTAATAATTGTTGATACCTTGTGCAGCGGTATCTTTCTTAACCCAAGTTAATGGGTTATTTAAACACTTACTGCTGAGTTATAATTGATATCTGTACGTTTATTGTGACGTGGCACTTCGGCCTTCCTTTTTACAACTCAAAAGTTTCGACGTGGCACGTCGAGCTTCTACTGCCACTCGCTAGTGGCTCCACACAATAAAGAATGGCGCGAACACAAATATGCCATAGAAAATGGCGCGAACACAAATAAGCGCTGTACAACATAAAAATGTAAATATTCTTAACAAAATTAATATGCGCTAAATATGCATGACAAAATGCTAATACTAACATAAAATAAACTTCATTTACAAATAACGCATGTTAACACTAAACAAATATCGCCGGCCTTGAAAGCTCTCGCTTTCAACGCAAATCTATTCTTGAACAGGCAAGACACAGATTTTATTTAGTGAACGCTGATACGTGCCGGTGCTAGTCTTTACGTCCACTACTCTGACTAGACCATCCTTGCCCGGATATACATTTGTCACTCTACCCAGACGCCAACGCATAGGCGAAGTATTTGGTTCTCGTAAAATTACCATAGTGCCATTGCTTATTGGCTTGTAACGCTTGTTCCACTTGTGTCTTTGCTGCAGTTGCGTTAGATATTCATCTGACCATCGCTTCCAGAAGTTTTGTCTCATTTGTTCCAAAAGCTGATAACGGTTGAGACGATTCACATTAAGCTCTGTGACGTCGGGTTCCGAGATCGCAACTAGTGGACGACCAATTAAGAAATGGCCAGGGGTCAAAGCTTCAAAATCAGCGGAATCCGCCGACATAGGGGTGATCGGTCTTGAGTTCAAGATAGCCTCTATTTGACTGACTACGGTCGCCAGCTCCTCGAAAGTTAAGGGCGTAGGACCTATGATTTTTGCGAGACGAATTTTGACAGCTTTGACCGCGGATTCCCACAGACCTCCCATGTGAGGTGACTGCGGAGGAAGGAACTGCCATTTGATGGCTTGTTCAGCGAGGAAATCGTGAATTTTTGTACTGTTTGAATTGACTAAATGATACATTTCCCTTAGCGTGTTATTTGCTCCTACAAAATTCGTGCCGTTATCGGAATAGATGTACATACATTTTCCGCGCCTAGCTATAAATCCCTTTAACTCATTTAAGAACGCCGAAGTACTTAGATCCGATACGACCTCTATATGTATAGCCTTTGTGACAAAGCACACGAAAACGCATAGGTAAGCTTTGCCCGTCTTGTTGCGACTGATTTTGATAGTAAAAGGCCCCGCGTAATCCACTCCGCTTTTGAAAAAGGGGGGGCGATGGCAGGACTCGTGGCGAAGGCAGATTGCCCATTAGCTGTTCTGCAGGAGAGGCGCGAGATCTGCAGCAAACTATACATTTGTGCAGCACCTTTCTGATTATATTTTTCCCTGATATAGGCCAATAGCGTGTGCGTATTATAGCCAGAAGAGATTGCACTCCGGTATGTAAGTTTTTTAAGTGCTCTTCCATTATGATTAGGCGTGTTAGATGATGTCCTTTAGGTAAAACTATGGGATGCCTTTGATTATAATCTAAGTGAGCTTCTTGTAACCGTCCTCCGACACGCAGTAGGCCGTTTTTATCCAGAAAAGGGCGAAGTGAAAGTAATTTGCTTTTCGAGTGTAACTCTTGCCCCTGAAGCAGCTGTCGTATTTCCTTGGAGTATTCTTCTTTCTGTGCCATGCGTAAAATACTAATCATGCGCGCTCGAGGTCATGCGCTCGAGGTCCTCTACTTGCAAAGGTCCAGTCTTGCGGTCGTCTTTATGTCTTGCTCCTTGCCTTGAGTTGTGGACGAAGCGTAGGCAGTATGCAATCGCACGTCTGAGCCTTACTAATGAGGAGAACCTTTCAATGATGTTTGTATCTTTTATGTCCTGCGTTGCTGCGAGAGTGATGGCCCTTTTTCGTATCTCGGGTAGTTCTTCGCTCAACTTAGGTTGTGGACATTTGTTTAAGATTTCGTGATAGTCTTCCTGTAAGAAAAGAGGACCGTTCCACCAAAGCTTGTTTGCTTGAATTTCGTCTGGATTCGTTCCCCTTGAGAGGATGTCTGCCGGGTTTGATTCTGAGTGTACGTGATACCATTGCTCCTGAGCCGACAATCTTTGAATCTCTGCCACACGGTTGGCGACAAAGATGGACCATTTGCCGGAATCGCTCGCTATCCACGAGAGCGTTATGGTGGAGTCACACCAAAAATGTATGCTGTCGAACTCTATGGTTACAGCCTCTATCGTTCGTTGATATAATTGTGACAACAGCAGCGCGCCGCAAAGCTCGAGCCGCGGGAGCGATACAATCTTTAGGGGCGTCACACGAGATTTGGCACATAGTAATCTGACGTGATGACCTTGAGTATTATCTGTGCTTCTTACGTATATGCATGCACCGTACGCGCGCTCAGAGGCGTCGCAAAATCCATGTAGTTCAATGTGCGTTGGATTTTTGCATAATATGCGACGTGGTATCCGTAGATGATCTAGATGCGATATTTTATTGTACTATTGTGTCCAACGAGTATGAAGCTGAGTGGGCAGTGATTCGTCCCAGCCTAGCTTAGCTTGCCATAACTCCTGCATGATTATCTTGGATGTGATGGTTACCGGCCCTAGCAGTCCTAGGGGATCAAATATTTGAGCGATGCAAGATAACACTTGTCTTTTTGTTGCCCCTTTTAACTGCTTGGTTGCTGCGGTAGTGTAGAGTAGCAAGTCTTGTCGAGTATCCCACAATTGTCCGAGAACCTTTGTGTCTTCTCCCAATCGCACTGTGGGTTTACCTTTGTGAATGGTCAATAAGGAGTGATTAGATTTCCACTTGTGAAGTTCGAATTTAGCGGATCAAAAAATCGTTACGATGTCTTCCTTGAGCTGTACAAGATCATTGATGTCGTTGCTGCCCGTCAGGAGGTCATCAACATAAAAGTCTCGCATGATTATTTCAGCTCCCTTTGGATATTGTTGCTGTAAATCTCTCGCCGCTTGATGGAGTGAACGAATAGCCAGAAAAGCTGAACAGGCTTCTCCATAAGTGACAGTTTGAAGTTCGTATACTTGTATTTCTTCCTCTGGATCGAACCTCCATAGTATGCGTTGTAATTTACATTACTCTTGACTTACTCTTACCTGTCGGTACATTTTTGATACATCGGCTGAAACGGCATAAGCGTGTTGGCGAAAACGCATTATGATGCTGAATAGGTCTTGCTGAATAGTGGGCCCTACCATCTGAACATCATTTAGCGACAGACCGGAGCTAGTTTTTGATGACGCATCAAAGACGACTCGCAGGCGTGTGGTATCACTGTCAGGCTTGATGACGGCATGGTGTGGCAAATAATATGAGATGTCATTGTCCTTTGATTTTATGTGCTCATCAACAGGATTTGAAAGAAGCTTCATGTGGCCTAGGTCCATATATTCCTGCATAAAGGCTGCGTAGTGCCGTTTGAGCTCAGGTTGCTTAGATAATTTTCTTTCTACGCTGAAGAATCTGCGCCTGGCTATGTCATAGGATTCACCCAGTTGAGTGTAATTGTCCTTTAGCGGGAGCATCACGACCTTCAATCAAATCTTCCATCTTTCTGCCGTGAATGTGTTTTTTGGAAATGCTCTTCGCATTTCTGCTCGTCTGCTGTCAGGTGCGATTTCGCTTGCAGCTCTTCAAGTCGCCAGAATCTCTCCAACTAGTCATGTAACGTTGATTGGTGAGCAATATGGCATTGCATGGCATGCTTAGGCTTGAGAGTCGAATTTGCGGTTCCAGACACTATCCAACCGAGCCTTGTCTTTTGGAAAATTGGTTTTGCCTTGCCTAGTTGTATCTGCCCGATGCACAATAGCCTCCAGAAAATCTCTGAACCCAAGATCATGTCTATCTTGCCAGGTAAATGAAACGTAGAATCTGCTAGCTTAATGCTAGACGGAATTTGAAAGGAACTCACATCTATGGTTATTGCTGGCATCTTGCTAGTGACCTTATTTACGATTAAGAACGATAAGGTTTCTTGATAGTCGTTGAATCTGGAATGTATGGTAGCGGTGGTTTCCCTTTCAGATGTGGATGAGACGTTATTGACGCCATCTATGACAATATCAGCGTTGCGTTGAGGCAACATTAAGCGCTCACATAGCTCCAATGAGATAAAATTAGGTTGCGATCCTGAGTCTAGTAAGACTCTACAATCGTGCAGGTTGTTTGAATGATCTCTGACGTGAATTATTGCTGTCGACAACAAGACGTGCGAAAAGGAACCTTGCGTGTGACAAGAAGATGTAGAATTGTTTACGCTTTGTGTATTGCTAATATTGACAGAGTTTACGCTATTGGATTCCGCTAAAGAGTTCGAGGTGTGTTGCTTGGCAGCATTTTCATTTGCTTCAGTCTTTACGGTAGGGTCATTCAAATCGGCAGTTTTGTCTACATGAAGTAAAGTATTATGATGTTTGTGACATTTTTTACAAGATCCTAGGGTGCATTTTTTACCATGAAATGGTTTCAAACAATTGTAGCATAATTTACTGTTTTTGACCTTCTCGATGCGAGCTTGAATTGACATGTTGCGAAATATAAGGCATTCGAACACTTTATGTGTGTTTTGACAAACCGGACAAATTGAGCTCTCTAAGCTGAGGTGAGCTTGCAATTGATTAGTTTGCTTAATAGTGTGTTGTTTCGAATGACTCTGTACATTTTTTGATAGATTAAGTGTGCTAGCTCGTGCTAAAGCGTCTAGGAAGGAGCATCTTGTTTCCAAAAAATTGATAAAATCCTCCATGCTTGGAAGCTCTTCTTTATCTGCTCTTTCGGATTCCCATTCTCGTCTAGTGTGACTATCTAACTTTGGAATAAATATAATTGGATGAGTAGCGTATCCCAACTGTCTGTGGGTTGTTCCAATCGCTTTAATGTACGTAAATGTTGCAATGTTGTGTCGACTAATTGTCTAAGAGAAGAATATGATTCTTTTGTAATGCATGGAAAATTTATTAATGCTTGAACATGATTTTGAATGATTGTTTTGTTGCCTTTATAACGTTTGTTTATGATTTCCCAGGCAATTTGATAATTTTCGTTTGTTACCTCCAATGATTCAATGAGTTTGTACGCATCGCCTACTAGTGACCATCTCAAATAATGTAATTTATCTATGGCAGGCAGGGCTTCATTATTGTGAATCATTGAAGTGAAAGTGTCGCGAAATGGCAGCCATTCTTCCCATCTGCCGTGGAATTTAGGGATTTCGATAGTGGGAAGACGCATTTTGTTTGGCTGAATTATGTTAATAGGCTGATTTAATGTTTGAACTCGTTGTTCTTGTGGCATGGCGTTTGCCTGTAATGTTGAAATTATATGCTTGGCTGTAGTGACTGAGCGATGAAATTTGTTCTCAAAAGAATCACGTTCTCCACTTTCTAGCTCAATTTCGTTGAGATCTTCTAAATCAGTTTGTACTTCGTCAAATTCCTTCCATATAGTCTCAATTTTTTCTAACCGCGATGGTGTTTCTTGCCTTTTTTGCTCGTCATTGACACAATCGTTTAGAAAATTAATGAACCGAGTTAATTTAGCCTTGATGTGGCTTCTTTTCTTAACTAATATTTGTTCCGACATTTTGAGGTTAATAAGAAAACGCAACCGAAAGCTATTTTCCAAGAACTGCGAGATCCTGTAATTGCGACTTGATATGGAAGAATATGACGGAAATGAAAATGTTTCTTCCGTTGATGCAAGGAAAGAATTGAAACGATCTTACCCGTTTATGCGTTATGTATTTAGCTTGTGGCGATTTTTTTGTGCTTATTGTGCACCGATACGCTTTTTCCTTAACGCTTGGAATGCGATCGTTTGCGCTGGGCGTCTTGAGAGAGAGGAAAACGTGCCGTTCCCTTTTGAAGTTAAAGTCGTCCGCTTTATTTCTCTCTATATATCGGATCCTGTGTACGAATCCTGGCTCGAAGGACCATATGTTGATACCTTGTGCAGCGGTATCTTTCTTTCCCAAGTTAATGGGTTATTTAAACACTTACTGCTGAGTTATAATTGATATCTGTACGTTTATTGTGACGTGGCACTTGGGCCTTCCTTTTTACAACTCAAAAGTTTCGACGTGGCACGTCGAGCTTCTACTGCCACTCGCTAGTGGCTCCACACAATAAAGAATGGCGCGAAAACAATATGCCATAAAAAATGGCGCGAACACAAATAAGCGCTGTACAACATAAAAATGTAAATATTCTTAACAAAATTAATATGAGCTAAATATGCATGACAAAATGCTAATACTAACATAAAATAAACTTCATTTACAAATAACGCATGTTAACACTAAACAATAATCATTAAACCTAATTTATTTAGAATTTTATTTAGATAAGATGGTTTAAGATTAATTTCTTATCGTTTAGTATAGAGAGATCAAAAATTGAGAAAATGTTTATTATCACTTTCAATTTTGTTTATTAGGTTTATTTAAAAACTTAGAATTTTTTGAAGTTAAAGGACAATGTTATAAATTTTACTTAGTAAGTAAATTGAATATTTTATTAAATATCTACATTAGAACGAAAGATTAAGCGATAAATTCAATTAACATAAATTTTATTATTATATAAATTATTATACAAATGGAATATTTTACACTAGTGTATTTGAAAATTCTTAATAAATGGTAAATTAACTCCAGAAACCTTAATTAACGAAATAGATCCCGTATTTTTGCGATGCACCGTTTTTGAGATATTAAATTTCACCCCTAAGAAGTGGTTTTTGAAAATTTCTAATAAATGGTAAATTGACCCCATAAGAAACCTTAATTAACGGCATATGTCTCATATTTTTGCAATGTACCGTTTCCAAAATATTAAATTTTACCCCCAAGGGGTGGTTTTTGAAAATTTTTATTGAACAGTAAATTAACCCCATAAGAAATGTTAATTAACAACACAGGTCCCGTATTTTTGCGATGTACCGTTTTTGAGATATTAAATTTCACTCCTAAGGAGTGGTTTTTGAAAATTTCTAATAAATGGTAAATTGACCCCATAAGAAACCTTAATTAACGGCACATGTCTCATATTTTTACAATACACCGTTTCCCAGATATTAAATTTTACCCCCAAGGGGCGATTTTTGAAAATTTTTATTGAATAGTAAATTAACCCCATAAGAAATTTTAATTAACGACACAGATACCGTATTTTTTCAATGTACCGTTTTCGAGATATTAAATTTCACCCTCAAGGGGTGGTTTTGGAAAATTTTTAATAAATGGTAAATTAACTCCATAAGAAACCTTAATTAACGACACAGGTCCCGTATTTTTGCGATGCATCGTTTCCGAGATATTAAATTTTTCCCCCAAGAAGTGGTTTTTGAAAATTTTTAATAAATGGGAAATTGACCCCATAAGAAATCTTAATTAACGGCACATGTCTCATATTTTTGCAACGCACCGTTCCCGAGATATTAAATTTCACCCTCAAGGGGTGGTTTTTGAAAATTTTTAATAAATGGTAAATACACCAGAGAGGGTGTGAGAGAGTGAGAGGGGGTGAAAGATGATGAAAAAGTATGAGATAGAGCGAAAAAATGAAAAAATAGAGGGGGAGGGAGGGGAGGAAGGGGGGGCATGGTGAAAAAGGGGGATGAGGGTGGGGAGGGTGAATGGAAGTTGGGGGAGGTGTGAGTGAAAGGTAAGAAAGAAGAGCAGTGTACATATGACTGTTGACAGAGAAGAAGAAAATTTTTCATGAATACATCAATTTTTGACCGTTTGTATGTCCAGAATGGCTTGACCGATTTTTTTTTTTTTGGCTTAATTTACTCGTGGCGATGCCACCTTTCAGAATATGCTACATGCATTTCAAAATTTTTTATATTTTAATAGTTCTGTACCCCAAAAAATCGATTCTAAACTTTCTGGATAAGAGACTAGTAGCGTCCAAAATTTTGAACATGGCCGGAGACGCTACCGCGTCTCCTGATCCCACCTTCCTTGGTACCGCTGCTCCATTTCACTTATGTCTTGATGGAATCGTTCTCCTTGTTCTTCGCTGTAGTCTCCGAGATTTTGAGAAAAGTAGTCAAGATGCGAGTGTAGGAAGTGCACTTTTAGACTCATCAAGCAACCTAACTTTTTGAATTTTCGCATTAGCATCGTATAATACTAACCACAAATTGTACGTGGCATCCAGTTATCATTCTGGTCAGTAATTTCTAAACCAAAACACAGAGTGTAAAGAGATTTCACTTTAGGAGATAAAGATCTTCGGTTTTTAGAAGTTTCAAATTCACCACAAATAAAACAAAATGAATCGTGACTTTTATCACATAAATGTGAGTTACTTCTTGTAGCATTATACTCTACAGAGCCCGAGTAACCCACCAATATACAGATGAAATCACTTGTTGACAACGCCTGTGACACGCTTTTTTAACCTGGTCGCGTCCCACATCGTAAAGCACTGATTTGTGCCTGTAACCAGGGCACCTCCTCGTGGTGACGGTGGGCAACAGATCCGTCTGGCCAAGTCCCTGGGTTAACGGCATTTTTGCTGTCATGGCAGACACAAATCAGTGTTTTACGATGCAGGGTGTTAGAAGCCCAGTATCGGCGGCTGGTCAGGATGAGCAAGCGGGCCCGCAGGCGTCGTCATCAAGCGACCGCAGCTCTACATTGGTGGGTGACTTGGCCTCTGTAAAGTATAATGCTACAAGAAGTAACTCACATTTATGTGATAAAAGTCACGATTCATTTTGTTTTATTTGTGGTGAATTTGAAACTTCTAAAAACCGAAGATCTTTATCTCCTAAAGTGAAATCTCTTTACACTCTGTGTTTTGGTTTAGAAATTACTGACCAGAATGATAACTGGATGCCACGTACAATTTGTGGTTCGTGTTATACGATGCTAATGCGAAAATTCAAAAAGTTAGGTTGCTTGATGAGTCTAAAAGTGCACTTCCTACACTCGCATCTTGACTACTTTCCTCAAAATCTCGGAGACTACAGCGAAGAACAAGAAGAACGATTCCATCAAGACATAAGTGAAATGGAGCAGCGGTACCAAGGAAGGTGGGATATTAATATGATGGCAGATTTCTGTTGGACGTTAAAAAGGGAAACGATTCAGACCGGAGTGAAGAGGAAAAGAAACCCGCTACATAGATCATTCGAAGATAAAAGAGTTCGTTACAAGAGAAAAAAAGCATAAGAAAACAACGATTTTTACGCTCGCTAACGCGGTTTTTTGCGATTTTCGCTAAAACCTGTGGGTAACAGAGCTCAACAAAGTTGAAAAACGGGTTCAGGGCATCAAAATACATAATAAATATACCTCATTAAGGTCAGAAAATTTTTTCCCGAATTGCTTTACGCTCATAAACGCGATTTGTTGCAATTTTAATCGTTTTTTTTTACTATTTGAGCTATTTTTCGCGATTTTCGACAATACTATGGATGATAAAGCTCAATAAACTTCAAATTTGGGTGAAGCACATCAAACTACATAAGAAATTTACTTGTTGAAAGTCAAAAAAATTTTTTCCTAATTTTGTCGCACTTACTAATGCGATTTTTCGCTATTTTTTGCGATTTACTCAAAACCAAGAGGTAGATGGGCTAAACGACCTCCAGATTCGGTTTCAGCGAACCAAAATACATATAGATAAGTGGGTTTGGTCAAAAGTACAGACCACTTTTTTTTTGTGTACCGGTGTAATCGATCGACAGTAAGTGACGTCGATAAACGAAAGTTAGGTTAGCGGCGACGATAGTGAAAAATATAACACTCAAGTAAAGTTTTCGAACGCGCCCATAGTCTATAACCTGGTTTGACAGGTATAGGTTACGTTTGTGTATCAATCAATGTGTATTATAAGAAATAAGAGGAAAAAAAATAATTTCGCAAGTTTATCAATATCAATATGCGGCTCGTGTACAGATTAATAGTTTAATCAAAGATATTATTATTGTATTTGCACATGCAATAATAATATCTCTGATTTACCTGATTAAACTATTAATCTGTACAGGAGCTGCATATTGATATTGATAAACTTGCGAAATTATTTTTTTCCTCTTATTTCTCATAATACACATTGATTGATACACAAACGTGTACAAAAAAGTATTTGTGTGCGTAAGTAAATTGTGTACAAAAAAGAGTGATATCTCTTAAAAAATTACCTTTTTAAAAAAAGGTAAAAAAAAGGTGCTAAGTCCGCGTCAAAAAGTATTTTTACAAAATAGTATAATATTATTAACTCTAAAAAAACTATTAAAAAACCTATTTCCAAAATAGTGTAATTTTAATCCACACAAGTTATTTTAATTATACATTCTACAAAAATAATTATATCAACAAATTGTGCTAAGTAAAAATAAAAATTTATAAAAATATTTTAATAAGTAAAAATTAATATAAAAATAAAAAAATTTAATTGAAAAGACTTAGCACTGCTACAAAATATGCTATTTTAAAAATTAGCAAAATTTAATTAAAAAATTTAGTGCTGCTAATTTTTAAAATAGCATATTTACCAGCGAGTTGAGCAGGTCTTTCCACTGAAGATTAAGTCTCCGGATCCTATCCGCACGCGAGTTGAGCGAGCAAATCCTCCGAGGCGCGAAATGAGCGCTTTCTAGGGCCATGAGTTGAACGGCAACCCCCCGCCTATACATCTAGCCGACTGCGAGTTGAACGGTCAACTCCCGAAGACCACGTGCTGAGTGGCGAGTCACGTGGCGAGTGACAACCCTCGCCTCGGAATGAGAGGCCCTCCACCTCTCCCGATATCCCTTTAATCCGCGTCACCGAGCACACCCGCAAAACCGCGCCGCCGACGGACTCTGCCGATTCCGCCCGATCTCCGCGAGCAGAGTCGCGCCGTCGAAGCATCGCGAAGTCCACCGATTCCGCCCGATTGTCGCGAGCAGAGTCGCGCCGCCGAAGCACCGCGAAGTCCGCTGATTCCGCCCGATCGCTGCGAGCAGAGTCGCGCCACCGAAGCACCATGAAGTCCGCCGATTCCGATCGATCGCCGCGAACAGAGTCGTGCCGCCGAAGCACCGCGAAGTCCGCCGATTCCGCCGACGAACATTCCCGGCCGTTATTAAGCCGGATACACGTGCAACAGCGCCAGCGAACATAGTTATTAATCCGGCAGTACCGCAACTCTGTAAATAGTTTTGTATATAATCCTAGCATTTAGAATAAACATAGTATTAAGCTTTTACAAACGCTTTCACACTCAATCTTCGATTTCCACTGCCCGAACTCTGGATTCCCGCGGCTATCCGTAGCACTCACGAAAATCCACAGTTACAAAAGTGTCTGAGTCAATGCATCGCGTCCCTCGCTCCGCGCCGATACCCACTCGCCGTGTGACTTCTCCTCTTACTTTTCAATGTTACCGACAATATGTAATAAGCAAGGAAGCCGAACAGCCCAACCTACCACTTTCTCACGCGTGCATTATCAGTATGAGCCAATCTAGCTTTACACTTCGGCTATGCCAAATGTTATAACCCACAGTGTATAAGAGTGTATAATACTTATTATAAAAATAAATTTTAAGTTATATTTTACAAAAAAAAATCTTTCTTTTACTATTTAAATATATATTAAAATGTAATGCATAATATATATATATAATGCTTTATTGCCCACTTGCGGGGTACACATGCGGACCTCCGCTCCGCTTACACTATCTCAACCTTAAATCTACAATCTTACAACTAAACCGCTAGAGAGAGAAAGAGACACACTCCATTCACTCATTCATTCATCCGGACCTCCGTTTCCGCTGCATTTCTCCTTTCAACTCATTCCATCCTCATCCATACTCTCCCTCCTCCTTCCCTCCCCCCTCCCTTCCCTCATTTCCTCCAATTCCTTCATCCACCTTTCCCCCTCTCCACCCTCCCCTAGCACCTCACATACCATCTCCTGCCATCCTCTTTCTACTCCCCAATTTGTGCATTCCTCCCATATATGATCCCATGTCTCCTCCCCTCCTTCACAAACCCTTCTTTCTCTCTTCCCTCTCCCAATATTTACCTCCCCTCATATCATCCCCTAGTCTGAACCTCGCTATCCTTTGCCATCTTTCCTCTGTCCATCCTTTTCTCAAATATTCCGGTACGCCTTTCCCCTTTACTTTACCATACCATTTGTTGTACTCCGACTTCCTTATTTTTTCTCACCTTCTTTTTCTTACCATCTCCTCTCCCTCGCCACCAAATCCTCTCCTCTCAGCTCCCCTTCCTTCCTCAAATTCTCTACCTCCCCCAATTTCCATCCTTTTTCCGAAAAAAATCCCCTCCTCTCCTCTTCCCACTCTCCCATCACTTTCTCCTCTCTTGCCCTCTTCTTTAACTCTTCCCAGCATAACCTGGCCAACTCTCCTCCCTCCCCCAATTTCCTTTCATATCCCCATGCTCTCAATTCTGCTCTCCCTCTTAACTTATCCCTCTGTAGCTCTTCCCTCACCATGTATCCCGGCGTATATCTCCCCACTCCTACTACCCACTTCAAAAATCTATCCTGCACCCTCTCTATTTCTTTTCTTTCCTTCCACCCCCATATCTCTACCCCATAACCCATTACTGCCCATATTAACTTATCAAACAACCATATTCTCTTTGTCCAATCTCTCCCAAACCTTCTTTTTCCTATTCCCCAAACCTCTCTCATCACCACCGCTCCTTTTCTTACTCTCTCCCTTATTTGTTCTTCCTGTCTCCCATTTGCTGCTAACGTATACCCCAAATATCTAAACTTTTTAACTTCTTCCAATTCCCTCCCCTTCCACTTCCACACTACCTTTTTCCATCTTCCTCCTCCTCTCCTACATCTCATTACCTTCGTCTTCTCTACATTCATTTCTAAGCCCTTCCCATCCA
>CABEGB010000019.1:0-66008 GCA_901521435.1 Crematogaster levior
ACGTAGCCATTACCTGGGGCTCGACTCTCCCACTCGTAAGAGAAACGTATGCGCAAACTCAGAATTACGAGCGCTTATATTTGAAAAGCTATTCTCGAATCCTACATAAGTATACGCATTGAAACATATACAGGGTTGGGCAAAAGTCCGGAAACGGTCAAATATCTTGAAAAGGATCAACTATAGCGAAAAATATGTAAGTAGCAAAGTTGTAGGGCTTAATAAAATGTACCTAATGATGGCTAAAAATTTGACTTTGGGTGGAGGACGAAGATCATATGAAGGTCAAATTGAATTTTTTAAATGGAACTGCCTACTTTTTATTGCATATTCTTGTAGCTTATCTCAAGAGCTTTCCAAAACACTATAATAAAGTATTTTTTTATGAAGTATTTTCCGAGTTATAAAGCTTGAAATAATTTCTTAATTTTACATAAACTGTAAAATATCTCGTAAAATATTTACTTTTCGATGACCTTACCTCAATACTTTTATGCACAGAATAATGAGAGGAACCAATTGGTGTCAAGAAAACACATAGTTGTTTTTAAGAAAAAATATGCAATTTGTAACTAACAATTACATATTTTTTCTTAAAAACAACTATGTGTTTTCTTTACACCAATTGATTCCTCTCATTATTCTGTGCATAAAAGTATTGAGATAAGGTCATCGAAAAGTAAATATTTTACGAGATATTTTACAGTTTATGTAAAATTAAGAAATTATTTCAAGCTTTATAACTCGGAAAATACTTCATAAAAAAATACTTTATTATAGTGTTTTGGAAAGCTCTTGAGATAAGCTACAAGAATATGCAATAAAAAGTAGGCAGTTCCATTTAAAAAATTCAATTTGACCTTCATATGATCTTCGTCCTCCACCCAAAGTCAAATTTTTAGCCATCATTAGGTACATTTTATTAAGCCCTACAACTTTGCTACTTACATATTTTTCGCTATAGTTGATCCTTTTCAAGATATTTGACCGTTTCTGGACTCCCAACCCTGTATGCAAATTTTCGTATGCAATGTTGCGAGTGGTCTTACGTATTCGCATCCTGATTACGAGTACGTTCTCTTCTTGCTGCATCAATTTTTTTTGTTCACTACACTATTAGTACCTTTTAGATTTGTTGGTTTTTATACATCAGGATAAACTAGTGTTCTTCTTAATAAAAAGTACAAAATGCAAGAAGAAAATAGAAAGTATTTATTGTTTTATAATTTTCGATTGTATATATATATATATATACATATGTATGTATATAATCTACATATATAATATATAAAATGTACATATAAAATGAGGCACAGAATATATCGCGTACTTTCAAGGATTTGAAATTGTTTCGAATTGCACTTCTTCACGATATAATACAGATACATTGTAATACTTTAAAAAAATATAGTACAATTTTCACTTACTTAATATAAAACTATTTTCTTACTTATGCGCCAAAACAGATGTCCTTAAAAATAAATATACAAGTAAGTTTTCTTTAAAATTGTTATATTTATAACGCAATATGTTACTATCTCTTGATATAAATTTGATTTTAACTAATAATATAAATTTTAACTAATTTTAATAATTGTTTATAATAACATATTTAATATAAATCATAAAAGTTGAAAGTTTCACTATTTATTTCACTATGTATCTCAGCATAAATCTGTATACCAAAGATTTACTATAAAGTTTAAAATTTATTAATTTGCCTAATAAGTGTAGCATATATTTCTATAAAAATCGTGGCTCACTGTTACATGAGCTGTTGTACCATTTTTCTAATTTTTTGTATTAGTTATTTACATTACACTTATATGTTAAGAATTCATATTCTTGATTTATCTGTGTAAACTGGAATATACATATTTCATACAGGCATCGGCTAAGTTACCAATCATCATATCAATTGCTTCAAAAACTGCAATGATAATCCTCTTCAAAATCTTGTTGCCGGAAACATTTTGCGTGCAATAGCTTAAACTCATGCCCCACTCCTTCAAATTCGCTTTACAATACTGCCAAACCAAAGTAATAATTTGGAGTAAAAAATCATCCATATCTTTGGAACGTTTCATTAACCTTACAGCGATTTCAAACAGCTTCTTCAAATAATCTTCATTAATATTCATAGAACTCATTTCTCTTATTAGCGGTTCAAAGTCAGGCACTGTCGGTAGCTTGGTGATTTCAGGACAGTCATCGCTTACATAGAATTTCGATAGTAAATCACAAAGTACTTTTAGTAATTGCTCAGCGGTAGAATCATTAGCACAGTTTCGTGAACCAGATGAACTATTTTGGACGGATTTTTCCATAAATATGCCCAGCCTTATAAGACGAGTAACATATTCGATAGGATCTAACAATAAGATACCATTGACTCTTAGTCTACCATGTTCGCACGACCATACAATATTACTTGAAATTGTGTTTAATTTTTTTGAAGTTTTATCTATTGCCTGATCTCTCTTACTGGTTTCAGACTGATTAGATATTAGTTCTTCACGATTGTTTATTAGGCGTATCTCTTCTGCATTCTCGGACATTTTACACGTATTATTTTTGGCAGCTTTTCTCACAGCGCGATTATAATTTTTATGGAGACGTTTAATGCTCAAACTCTCTTTGTAATCGTTCATAACTTTAC
Organism: Crematogaster levior; assembly: GCA_901521435.1. NCBI lineage: Eukaryota > Metazoa > Arthropoda > Insecta > Hymenoptera > Formicidae > Crematogaster > Crematogaster levior. The sequence goes on from CABEGB010000019.1 coordinate 2,660, forward strand.
CTTGGGTACTCTCGATGATGTCACTGGCGAACTGAACCTTTATTACGCAGCCACAGAAAAACATGAGATGTGTCGCCAAATTTAATGCGTCTCCAACACTGACCGTTTTCTCTGATATATATTTGTCTATCATATTGTAACCCTGATATATCACACCCACGCCATTGATGATTATGTTGCCACCTTGTACAGTATTAAATACCACTCTTGCGACGGTGTTTACTGTCATACCACGTGCAGCAACATTAGAAATAATCACTGATCCTCCAGTAACTCCTAAACCAAGTGCAGTACCCGCTATACCGAGGTAATTTGAAAATGCTACTTTGTCCAAAATATGAATTGATTCTTCGTGGGCATAGCGGTCTATTAATTGCTGAGAGTTTCGGCCAAGTGACCAAGCACCAGACACACCAGCGACAGCAAGACCTAACATGTGCAATAAAATGTATTGTAAAATATAATGTTTATTATGATCAAACTCTCATTAATTAATTACATTAATGTTAATTATTATCTTGTGTAATACACAAAATGATAAATTAAGATTTATATATTATTGATATTTAATATAATAAATTGATTTTTCACCAATTGTATGTTGAGAAGTAATTTACCTGACACGATAACAACTGGTGCAAGAGGTGTGAACAGAGATGCGACACCCAAGCCAACTGTGCCAAATCCAAGGACACTGGTAGTGATATCTATTCCATTACAGAGTTTTGTTTTCCATGTACATGCAGAAGACTCCAAAATTTCCAGCCAAACTGTCGAATACTCCTCTGTAATTGGATAAGTCGGATCTGGTAGATAAACACCATCTTTTGGAAGGACCATAGTGCACTCTGGTAAATTATTGTTTTCTTTATAATCTGTCCAATTTTTATATACTCTAGCATTGCTATCAATGTACCACGTTTCATACTGTATTTCAACAATAGATGCTGTGTCTTCTTGCTTTGCGTTCTTTGTTCTGGATTTTTTCTGAATACTCTTTTGGATTTTAAAAATGGGAACAGATGATACAACAAGCAGTTCCTTTTCATCTTGTTTTGTTTCTTTTATTTCCGTTTTTTTCTTTTTTTCTTCTTTTTTCTTAAGTTTTTTATTTCTTTTAGGTCGAAATATCATATTGTAAATTATACCAACATAAATTGATTGAGAACCATCAGTTTCTGTTGTACAGTCGCGGATCTTATCATATAACTTATGTATCATTTTTTCAGCTTTTTCGTCATAACTCACTGTATCAGCTACATCTGTATCATTTGAATTTTCTGTTTTGTAATAACAGTTGTTGCTTTCTGTTGCACTGGTATTCTCGTTATCCTTTGGCGACCCAAAAAGTGCATATCCAATATTCTGTTTTAGATATTTATGTTCATCACTTTTATACTCTATGTAGTCGGGAAGAAGTTCGTACAAGCATTGTTGCTGTTCCACAGCTAAAGTCTTCATCTCTTCCTGAAAAGACAAAAACAGATATACTGTTAACAATAGGTCCAAACATCTTTATGTTTCTGTTAAAATTACTTTAAAAAAATATCAAGGAATTAATTCCTCTATCGTTAGTTTCAAGACTTAAATTTTGTATTTTTAGAACATTTGAGACAAGCAAACTATAGCAAATTAATGTTAAGAAAATCAATGTAATGTAAAAATTTATGGGTTATACAGTTTAAGGTTGAAAAAAACTTACCCAAAGTATATCTGTAACTTCTTCTTCTTCCTTAGCAGCCATTATGCTTACAAAGTCTTTTAGACTTTTAGTCCTTATAAATATAGACTTCTTTTCTGTAAAAAAAGAGAAAAATTATGTTAAAGATTTATGTATATTTTCATCTTTTTGTCAAAGTAACATTTGTTGATTTAACCAAATCATATTGAAAAATTATTTACTGATCAAACATTACTCAAACAATGCTGATAAGATCCTCTATCTGTTTAAGATATAACTGTTACACTGCATATTACGTTTCATCTAATTCGAGATGTCAATCTCTCGATGATGTCACTCGAGCACAGTCCGTCACAGTTATATACATAAAAGGTTCCCGGTAAATAAGATAGTAGCATCTTCAATCTCACCGTATAAACAAATTTTTATTGTTATTTAGGTTGCATTCGAAAATGTCTTATTTGAGGAAAATTTTACTCAATTTCTATAGTATATGTGACGTGAGCTGTAGAGTATTGAGTAAAATTTTCCTCAAATAAGACGTTTTGGAATGCAATCTAAGGAGAATTATGGTGGATTTACATCACGTCCGACTTTCTCTCTCGCTGCATAACCTCCAATAGAAATATCTGTTTTCTAGAGATAAAAATAGCGTTGGCAAAATCCCTGAAAATCTCGATTTCGTATTGGACATCGGAATTTTGTATATGAGATGCCGATGTGAACTCTCCATTAGGAAATTTGGTGTTTGATGCGCGAATTTCGGAAGCCACTAACATGAGATGACACAACGTATCTGGTGCAATATTAACGTTAATTTAAAAAACAACCGTGTTTATCACGTTAATTATTGACCGATTATATGTAGGAATAATAGATTATAATGGATAGAGAAGGTATGTGGGATTAACAGATACGTATTTATATTATAATGATATGTAAAATAATGTGAAGTTTTCAAATTTTTACAGAAATATGTCAATATTTCAACAGCATTATCAAAAATGAAAAGGATGTTTCTGCCGGTATGGCTGCCATTCGTACTTTACTGAAAGTATTGAAACATTCTAAATGTAAGTACCATCTTAATATAAAATATGCACAACACATGTATATCTTAAAATATTTATCGCAAATACATATCGTGAAAGATTTGCTAACATGTTCATGTTGACCGAAAACTTCCTGAATATTACAATAAAATATTAAAAATATAATTTATTTAGTTATGTACTGCCTTCATGCAGATCACTGATTGCCCAACAAAGATCCAGGTCTGACCGTCTTGGTGTTTTAAATTTACCTTTTAGTATTATGTATTTTACAGTCAAGAAGATTTTAATATTTGTTGAAAAATATAATATTTTTATTACACTTCTCTCATATGCTTTTTTTCTTTTATTCTTGTAGCAGAAACAGTTCAAGAGCTCCGGATTTGCTTACAACATGCAATTGACGCTATGTGCTCCACAGAAACTCCAGTCACTGCGATTGCCTCGGGAAGTGAATTGTTTCTCCGTTTTATCACATTAGCAACATTGGATATACAGGTAAGAATACTAATATTTAGACTTTATGTGTTACACTTAAAAATATTTAGTAAAGTTTAACTTTAAAGTTTAACTTCATGCTGAAATGATGCAATTTATTTATATGTGTGTGCTTTTAATTAGTCAATCGCAGAATGCAAAGGAATTATGCTGGAAAGAGGCAAGGTATTTTATGAGAAATTAGTTGCAGCGCGAGGAAAAGTAGCCAAGGTAGCAGCGCATTTTATTATTGATGGCTCGGTAAGAACAGACATAAAAAATATTTGAGATACTTCTACTATTTTTTACTCTTATTGTGTTATTTTTAGACTATACTCACACATTCAAAATCAAGAGTAGTGCTACAAGCAATGAAGGAAGCTGCTGCGAGTAATAAAATATTTGAAGTATACGTCACTTCAACATCGCCTGATAATAACGGGTATGTGTGAAATGTTTGAATAATAAAATATTTTTGTATTTTGATTCTAAGCTTCATGTTTTGTCTTTTTTCTTTAGAGAAGAAATGTGTCAGAGTTTAACAAAGCTGGGCATATCGTGTACAGTGATACTGGATTCTGCAGTGGGATACGTGATGGAACATGTAGACATGGTGATGGTTGGAGCGGAAGGTGTTGCAGAAAGCGGTGGTGTAATTAATAAGGTATGCGATGATTTGATGGCGATATATAATTCTTATATTATTTATGTATAATGTGTTTCTCCTAATTCTTTTACAGATAGGTACATATACAATGGCTATATGCGCGAAAGAGGTGAAAAAACCATTTTATGTATTGACGGAAAGTTTCAAATTTGCGAGAATCTATCCTTTGAATCAAGTAGATTTACCTGATGAATTTAAAGTAAGTTGTATCTTTGTACACTTCGAATGCAAATCAATTATAACTTTTATATAGAAACAACACAAAGGAATATCTTCTGCACATGTTTATAAGATGCATCATTGTTGCTTGTTGTAGTATACATCTAGTACTCTAAACAAGAATTTAAAAAAGGAGCATCCTTTGGTAGATTATACTCCGCCGCATTATATCAGCCTGTTGTTCACGGATTTAGGAATTCTAACACCATCGGCTGTTAGTGATGAACTCATTAAATTATACTTGTAAATTTAAAAAGTGTTGTCAAGTGGTGAGTTTTCTAAATTCTGTGAGTACAATGTAAGAACATTGCGAGTGTTTAAGTGTCATTTCCCTAAAAGCATAAAACTAAGATGAAGTTTTGTCAAGTTTTGTTTTTTTTTTATGTGGGAGTTCACACAGGGACGGGGCTTTGCCCTGTTGCACATTTCTCTCTCTCTCTCTCTCATGAGTAGTCCATATATTATAGGTCCGTACCACGTACGCGCGCATAAAGATGGTACCCACATGACAGCCTTTGGCGGCAAATCCTAGTTTTGAAATGTGTGTTTTGAATGAACTCGAATGAAATTATTGGAAATTACGGTTGTTCGTCCTTATTGTTGTTTCCTTGCATTTGTTGCTTGTTCCTCAAAGAAAGACCTTTGAATAATGGATCGGCTTTACAATTATTATTTTACTTATTGATTTGAGAATTCCATTGTATAATCAATTCGGATTTTTTAAAGAGAAAAAGAAAGAATTCCCTCTCTTTATCTCTCCCTTTCTCTTATTTTATTTTTATTAATGAGAGAAAAATAAAATAGAGAATTGAAAGAAGATATAAAAAAAGATAAAGTAAAACTATTTTTATTTCTTTCAAAAGGAACGAACATATAAAGAGAACAGTAAAAAGCCATTATATCACGTATCAAGCAAATATTTCTTTGTATTTAAAATAAAATTCGGTATAAGAAAAGAAAGAATCTGTAAATTTCTGATCTTTGAAATCGAGATTTCAAAATCGTCATAGTTACCTTCTTTTTCTCTCTTGTTCTGATTCTTTTAATGGAATAATTCTGTACAAAAATTAAGATATATTTAGAATTTTTATTTTTAAAATTAAATATTTGATAAAATCTCTTCTTGCTGCATCAATTTTTTTCTGATACACATTGTAATACTTTAAAAATATATAATACCATTTTCTTACTTATGTGCCAAAAAAGATGCCTTTAAAAATAAATATACAGATGTAAGTTTTCTTTAAAATTGTTATATTTATAACGCAATATATTATTATTTCTTGATATAAATTTGATTTTAACTAATAACATAAATTTTAACATAATTGTTTATAATAACATATTTAATATAAATCATAAAAATTGAAAGTTTCACTATTTATTTCACTATGTATCTCGGCATAAATCTGTATACCAAAGACTTACTATAAAGTTTTAAACTTTATTAATTTGCCTAATAAGTTTAGCATATATTTCTATAAAAATCGTGGCTTATTGCTACATGAGCTGTTGTGTGTACCATTTTTCTAATTTTCTTTTTGTATTAGCTACATTTATATATCAAGAATTCATATTCTTGATTTATCTGTGTAAACTGGAATATACATAGTTCATAAAGGCAGCCGCTAAGTTACTAATCATCATATCAATTGCTTGAAAAACTGCAGTGATAATCCTCTTCAAAATCTTATTGCCGGAAACATTTTGCGTGCAATAGCTTAAACTCATGCCCCACTCCTTCAAATTCGCTTTACAAAACTGCCAAACAAAAGTAATAATCTGGAGTAAAAAATCATCCATATCTTTGGAACGTTTCATTATCCTTACAGCGATTTCAAACAGCTTCTTCAAATAATCTTCATTAATATTCATAGAACTCATTTCTCTTATTAGCGGTTCAAAGTCAGGCATTGTCGGTAGCTTGGTGGTTTCAGGACAGTCATCGCTTACATAGAATTTCGATAGTAAATCACAAAGTACTTTTAGTAATTGCTCAACGGTAGAATCATTAGCACTGTTTTGTGGATCAGATGAACTATTTTGGTCGATTTCCATAAATATGCCCAGCCTTATAAGACGTCTAACATATTCGATAGGATCTAACAATAAGATACCATTGACCCTTAGTCTACCATGTTCGAATGACCATGAAATATTACTTGAAGTTGTGTCTAATTTTTTTGAAAGTTTATCTATTGTCTGATTACTCTTACTGGTTACAGACTGATTAGATATTAGTTCTTGACGATTTCTTATGTAGCGTATCACTTCTGCATTCTCGGACATTTTACACGTATTATTTTGGGCAGCTTTTTTCACAGCGCGATTAAATTTTTTACGGAGACGTTTAGTGGTCAAATTCTCTTTGTAGTCGTTCATAACTTTACCTTGGGTACTCTTGATGATGTCACTGGCGAATTGAACCTTTACTACGCAGCCACAGAAAAACATTAGATGTGTTGCCAAATTTAATGCGTCTACAAGACTGACCGTTTTCTCTGATTTATATGTGTCTATCATATTGTAACCCTGATATATCACACCCACGCCGTTGATGATTATGTTGCCACCTTGTACAGTATTAAATGCCACTCTTGCGACGGTGTTTACTGTCATACCACGTGCAGCAACATTAGAAATAATCACTGATCCTCCAGTTACTCCTAAACCAAATGCAATACCAGCTATACCGAGGTAATGTGGAAATGCTTCTTTCTCCAAAATATGATTTGATTGTTCGTGGGCCTTGCGGTCTGTTAATTGCTGAAAGTTTCGGACAAGCGACCAAGCACCAGACACACCAGTAACAGCAAGACCTAACATATGCAATAAAATGTATTATAAAATGTTTTATGATTTCGTGTAATACACAAAATGATAAATTAAGATTTATATATTATCGATGTTTAATATGGTAAATTGATTTTTCACCAATTGTATGTTGAGAAGCAATTTACCTGGCACGGCAACAACTTGTCCAAGAGGTGTGAACAGAGACACGGCACTCAAGCCAATTGAGCCAATTCCAAGGACACTGGTAGCGGTATCTATTCCATTGCAGAATTTTTTTTGCCATTTACATGCAGGAGACTCTAAAATTTCCAGGCAAACTGTCGAATACTCCTCTGTAATTGGATAAGTCGGATCTGGTAGATAAACACCATCTTTAGGAAGGACCATAGTGCACTCTGGTAAAATATTGTTTTCTTTATAGTCTGCCCAATTTTTATATACTCTAGCATTGCTATCAATGTACCACGTTTCATACTGTATTTCAACAGTAGATGCTGTGTCTCCTTGCTTTGCGTTCTTTGTTTCGGATTTTTTCTGAATACTCTTTTTGATTTTAAAAATGGGAATAGGTACTACAAGGAGCAGTTCCTCTTCTTTTGTTTCTTTTATTTCCGTTTTTACTTCTGTTTTTTTCTGTTTTTCTTCTTTTTTCTTAGGTTTTTCATTTGTTTTAAGTCGAAATATCATATTATAAATTATACCAAAATAAATTGGTTGAGAACCATCAGTTTCTGTTGTACATTTGCAGATTGTAACATATAACTTATCTATGATTTTTTCAACTTTTTCGTCATAACTCACTGTATCAGCTACATCTGTATCATTCGAATTTTCTGTTTTGTAATAACAGTTGTTGCTTTCTGTTGTACTTGTGTGCTCACTATCGTTTGGCGGCCCAAAAAGTGCATATCCAATATTCTGTTTTAGATATTTATGTTCATCACTTTTATACTCCGTGCAGTCGGAAAGTCGTTCGTAGAAGTATTGTTGCTGTTCCACAGCTAAAGTCTTCATCTCTTTCTGAAAAGACAAAAACAGATATACTGTTAACAATAGGTCCAAACATTTTTGTTTTTGTTAAATTTAAAAAAATATCAAGGAATTAATTCCTCTATCATTAGTTACATTTAATTTTGTATTTTTAGAACATTAGAAACAAGCAAACTATAGCTAATTAATGTTAAGAAAATCAATATAATATAAAAATTTATCGGTTATACAGTTTAAGGTTGAAAAAAAACTTACCCAAAGTATATCTGTAACTTCTTCTTCTTCCCTAGTAGCCATTATGCTTACAAAGTCTTTTAGACTTTTAGTCCTTATAAATATAGACTTCTTTTCTGTAAAAAAAGAGAAAAATTATGTTAAAGATTTATGTATATTTTCAAAGCAACATTTGTTGATTTAATCAATACCAAATCAGATTGCAAAATTATTTACTGATCAAACATACTCAAACAATGCTGATTAGATCTTCTATCTGTTTAAAATATAACTGTTACACCGCATATTACGTTTGATCTAATTTGAGATGTTATTTTTTTGAATGAGAGAGAGTGAGAGAGAGAGAAAGAGAGACATCTTAACCTCACATATTAAATAAATTCAAGTACTAGTTCTACAATATTTCTTTTGGTAATTCTTCAGAATCACTACATCAGCACTCAATAAAATTGGGCTTAATCGATGCGTTTTTGCACAAAACTAAAGAATCTGGCAGATAAAAGTGTCGCTCTGCTCTGCGAAACGAGATATTAATAATTGTCAAAGTTCACGACTCGATAGGTTAAGAAATCTGTCATATCGCCGACAGACTGTCTGAGCATGCGCAGTGACGTAACGCAGGTCAGCTGAGCATGCCAGCGTCATAAAGTGCGCGAAATTGAAAATGGATACAAGTTAAGTCAAATGCGTGGGAGGTCCAGGGGGCAGAGCCCCCTGGATGGGGGGTTGAGGGGGCGAAGCCCCCCCACTATCACAAAACGACTTCTGTTACTTTAAAAAATTTGCCGTCGCGTACGATTTATCGCGGATATCTCTTGTCTTTGAATTACTATGTGTCGTTGAAATCGATACGTCGTTCGATTGAAATGTACCGAATAGATCGGCGGGATTTCTACGCGAGGTAGGACGCTTCTACTCGCGACTCACCACGCGTCCCCTCACCTTGCGTCAGGGGTCTGTGCTAATCTTTTCGGTTTCTATCATTTTTAGTATATCGTAGACTCATCGATTTAGTAAGGCGAAGATTTATTTGACAAGTCATTCAAGTCAATTTTGTGCACTTTGTTAGTAACAAGTTAATTAATATAAAATTTAGATGCATTGTTGCTTGTTGTAGTATACATCTAGTACTCTAAACAAGAATTTAAAAAAGGAGCATTCTTTGGTAGATTGTACTCCGCCGCATTATATCAGCCTGTTGTTCACGGATTTAGGAATTCTAACACCATCGGCTGTTAGTGATGAACTCATTAAATTATACTTGTAAATTTAAAAAGTGTTGTCAAGTGGTGAGTTTTCTAAATTCTGTGAGTACAATGTAAGAACATTGCGAGTGTTTAAGTGTCATTTTCCTTAAAGCATAAAACTAAGATGAAGTTTTGTCAAGTTTTGTTATTTTTTTTATGTGGGAGTTCACACAGAGACGGGGCTTTGCCCTGTTGCACATTTCTCTCTCTCTCTCTCTCATGAGTAATCCATATATTATAGGTCCGTAGCACGTACGCGCGCATAAAGATGGTACCCACATGAGAGCCTTTGGCGGCAAATCCTAGTTTTGAAATGTGTGTTTTGAATGAACTCGAATGAAATTATTGGAAATTACGGTTGTTCGTCCTTATTGTTGTTTCCTTGCATTTGTTGCTTGTTCCTCAGAGAAAGACCTTTGAATAATGGATCGGCTTTACAATTATTATTTTACTTATTGATTTGAGAATTTCATTGTATAATCAATTCGGATTTTTTAAAGAGAAAAAGAAAGAATTCCCTCTCTTTATCTCTCCCTTTCTCTTATTTTATTTTTATTAATGAGAGAAAAATAAAATAGAGAATTGAAAGATATAAAAAAAGATAAAGTAAAACTATTTTTATTTCTTTCAAAAGGAACGAACATATAAAGAGAACAGTAAAAAGCCATTATATCACGTATCAAGCAAATATTTCTTTGTATTTAAAATAAAATTCGGTATAAGAAAGGAAAGAATCTGTAAATTTCTGATCTTTGAAATCGAGATTTCAAAATCGTCATAGTTACCTTCTTTTTCTCTCTTGTTCTGATTCTTTTAATGGAATAATTCTGTACAAAAATTAAGATATATTTAGAATTTTTATTTTTAAAATTAAATATTTGATAAAATCTCTTCTTGCTGCATCAATTTTTTTCGTCCACTACACTATTAGTACCTTTTAGATTTGTAGGTTTTTATACATCAGTTTTTATATAAACTCTCTCTCTCTCTCTCTAGTGTTCTTCTTAATAAAAACTACAAAATACTGTAAGAAAATAGAAAGTATTTATTGTTTTATAATTTTCGAAGATATATATGTATATATATATATATATATAAATATATATATTATATATATACACATATCTACACATATATATCTACATATATACACATATATCTACACATATAATGTATAAAATATAGATATGAATTAAGGCACAGAATATATCGCGTACTTTCAAGGATTTCAAATTCATCAATTTTTTCGAATTGCACTTTTTCACGATCTGATACACATTGTAATACTTAAAAAATATATAATACCATTTTCTTACTTATGCGCCAAAAAAGATGCCTTTAAAAATAAATATACATATGTAAGTTTTCTTTAAAATTGTTATATTTATAACGCAATATATTATTATTTCTTGATATAAATTTGATTTTAACTAATAATATAAATTTTAACATAATTGTTTATAATAACATATTTAATATAAGTCATAAAAGTTGAAAGTTTCACTATTTATTTCACTATGTATCTCGGCATAAATCTGTATACCAAAGACTTACTATAAAGTTTTAAACTTTATTAATTTGCCTAATAAGTGTAGCATATATTTTTATAAAAATCGTGGCTCATTGTTACATGAGCTGTTGCGTGTACCATTTTTCTAATTTTTTGTATTAGTTATTTACATTACATTTATATATCAAGAATTCATATTCTTGATTTATCTGTGTAAACTGGAATATACATATTTCATAAAGGCATCCGCTAAGTTACTAATCATCATATCAATTGCTTGAAAAACTGCAGTGATAATCCTCTTCAAAATCTTATTGCCGGAAACATTTTGCGTGCAATAGTTTAAACTCATGCCCCACTTCTTCAAATTCGCTTTACAAAACTGCCAAACAAAAGTAATAATCTGGAGTAAAAAATCATCCATATCTTTGGAACGTTTCATTAACCTTACAGCGATTTCAAACAGCTTCTTCAAATAATCTTCATTAATATTCATAGAACTCATTTCTCTTATTAGCGGTTCAAAGTCAGGCACTGTCGGTAGCTTGGTGGTTTCAGGACAGTCATCGCTTATATAGAATTTCGATAGTAAATCACAAAGTACTTTTAGTAATTGCTCAGCGGTAGAATCATTAGCACAGTTTCGTGGACTAGATGAACTATTTTGGTCGATTTCCATAAATATACCTAGGTTTATAAGACGAGTAACATATTCGATAGGATCTAACAATAAGATACCATTGACTCTTAGTCTACCATGTTCGAATGACCATGAAACATTACTTGAAGTTGTGTCTAATTTTTTTGAAGTTTTATCTGTCGTCTGATTACTCTTACTAGCTGCAGGCTGATTAGATATTAGTTCTTGACGATTTCTTATGTAGCGTATGACTTCTGCATTCTCGGACATTTTACACGTATTATTTTGGGCAGCTTTTCTCATAGCGCCATTAAATTTTTTACGGATACGTTTACTGGTCAAATTCTTTTTGTAGTCGTTCATAATTTTACCTTGGGTACTCTCGATGATGTCACTGGCGAATTGAACCTTTACTACGGAGCCACAGAAAAACATGAGATGTGTTGCCAAATTTAATGCGTCTCCAACACTGACCGTTTTCTCTGATATATATTTGTCTATCATATTGTAACCCTGATATATCACACCCATGCCATTGACGATTATGTTCCCACCTTGTACAGTATTAAATACTACTCTTGCGAGGGTGTTTACTGTCATACCACGTGCAGCAACATTAGAAATGATCACTGATCCTCCAGTTACTCCTAAACCAAGTGCAGTACCGGCTATACTGAGGTAACTTGGAAATGCTTCTTTGTCCAAAATATGAATTGATTCTTCGTGGACACAACGGTCTCTTAATTGCTGGGAGTTTCGGCCAAGTGACCAAGCACCAGACACACCAGCGACAGCAAGACCTAATACATGTAATAAATTGTATTGTAAAATATAATGCTTCGTGATCTCGGGTAATACACAAAATGATAAATTAGGATTTATCTATTATCGATATTTAATATGGTAAATTAATTTTTCATCAACTGTATGTTGAGAAGCAATTTACCTGACACGGCAACAATTGGTGCAAGAGGTGTGAACAGAGACACGACACTCAAGCCAATTGTGCCAATTCCAAGGACATTGGTAGCGATATCTATTCCATTGCAGAGTTTTCTTTGCCATGTACATGCAGGAGATTCCAAAATTTCCAACCAAACTGTCGAATACTCTTCTGTAATTGGATAAGTTGGATCTGGTAGATAAACACCATCTTTTGGAAGGATCATAGTGCACTCTGGTAAATTATTGTTTTCTTTATAGTCTGTCCAATTTTTATATACTCTAGCATTGCTATCAATGTACCACGTTTCATACTGTATTTCAACAGTAGATGCTGTGTTTTCTTGCTTTGTGTTCTTTATTTCGGATTTTTCCTGAATACTCTTTTTGATTTTAAAAATGGGAACAGATGATACAATAAACAGTTCCTTTTCATCTTCTTTTGTTTCTTTTATTTCCGTTTTTATTTCTGTTTTTTTCTCTTTTTCTTCCTTTTCTTCTTTTTTCTTAGGTTGTTCATTTCTTTTAGGTCGAAATATCATATTATAAATTATTCCAAAATAAATTGGTTGAGAATTATCAGTTTCTGTTGTACAGTCACGGATCTTATCATATAACTTATCTATGATTTTTTCAGCTTTTTCGTCATAACTCACTGTATCAGCTACATCTGTATCATTCGAATTTTCTGTTTTGTAATAACAGTTGTTGCTTTCTGTTGTACTTGTGTTCTCGCTATCATTTGGCGACCCAAAAAGTGCAAATCCAATATTCTGTTTTAGATATTTATGTTCATTATTATGTTCATTACTTTTATACTCTATGTAGTCGGGAAGAAGTTCGTACAAGCATTGTTGCTGTTCCACAGCTAAAGTCTTCATCTCTTCCTAAAAAGACAAAAACAGATATACTGTTAACAATAGGTCCAAACATTTTTATGTTTCTGTTAAAATTACTTAAAAAATATATCAAGGAATTAATTCCTTTATCGTTAGTTACATGACTTAAATTTTGTATTTTTAAAACATTTGAGACAAGCAAACTATGGCTAATTAATGTTAAGAAAATCAATGTAATGTAAAAATTTATCGGTTATATAGTTTAAGATTGAAAAAAACTTACCCAAAGTATATCTGTAACTTCTTCTTCTTCCTTAGCAGCCATTATGCTTACAAAGTCTTTTAGACCTTTAAACCTTATAAATAATATAGACTTCTTTTCTGTAAAAAAAGAGAAAAATTATGTTAAAGATTTATATATATTTTCATCTTTTTGTCAAAGCAACATTTGTCGATTTAATTAATACCAAATCAGATTGCAAAATTATTTACTGATCAAACATTACTAAAATAATTCTCATAAGATCCTCTATCTGTTTAAGATATGACTCTTACACCACATATTACGTTTCATCTAATTTAAAAACATGAGTCATTTTTTTGAGTGAGTGAGTGAGGGAGTGAGGGAGTGAGTAAGACATCTTAACCTCACATATTAAATAAATTCAAGTACTAGTTCTCTACAATATTTCTTTTTTACACGAAATTAATTGACATTTAAGTAGCATCATATATCATAGAGACTCATTATACGCGTCAGCATTTCCGATTTAATTACAGCTGACTCTAGCCATTATGATTTCCTACACTTGTCAGAGCAATATTACACCTCCGATAAAACTTTGCTTGCTTAACCATTTTAAAAATCAATGAGAAATATCGTATGATCTACAATAAATAACATTGTCAACGATCATAAATAAAAATCAGAGATAAAAATTGGGATAAAAATTTCTCAGAGAACTTTGGAACATGAACGATCTTAACATGCTGATGACGAATCAAGCAACTTGATCATTTCTGATGTAGTCTAAATTGTGCAATGCTATTCGATCAATGCGAAGTTAACGTGATCGATTACGATTGTATATTTCCGTTAATTAGAAATCAATTAAGCGAAATGATCAAAAGATCTTATTGATTATACGAAAAAGTAGTACCTTCTTTTCGGATCTCCGATATAAATGCGAAATTACTTATTGGGATGATAGTGGTCTTATCTATAGCCTTATAAATCGATCCTTTTGTTCAGTTACGTTGCACTGTACAATTGTCCGATACAAGAATATCTGGTGTACACTCATTGTGGTAGATTATATAGCACTTGACGGGGAATACCCGATTTTTTTTCTGACAGTTCGATTTTAAGCGGTGTTTACAATCTTGTTTTAAATCTTGGGTCTGTTCTTTTCAACTGCACTGCTGAACTAGTGCAATAAGTTAGAATGAGACATATATATATTTTTTCACTCTAACTTATTGCACTAGTTCAGCAGTGCAGCTGTAAAGAACAGACCCCTTGTGTCTACGATACTAGAGATTGATCCGAGATGTCGATTCGAGATAAGTGTGAGCCAATCAACTTGCAGTTTTTCGAAAAACGGCAGGGTGCCGTCACATGCGGCGTAACTTGCGTATGCATAACTTGCGTAGTCCAGCAATTAATTTGGTAATTCAACAGAATTTTCGTTATTTTGTTTGTCGGATTTCATATGGCGCGTATTTTTTAAGATGCGTAATTTGTGAGAACCAATCGCAAACCAGTGTAAAACAGAAAGTTAACATTACAACAGAAATACTTATCTCCAATTGGTTGTATTATTTACGCATTACGCGAAATTGTTTGCCTGGTTTCACATGGGACGCATTGACCAATCACAGTTGACTATTCTCCTCTAGAATAGAGATCCTCTAGAGATCTCTATTCTTCATGGGATCGCATATCTGTGCTCTATGAAGCAACAGTTAACCTTTGCGGCATAGTGGATTCCAATTGGAACCACCTTTTTGTTAAGAATTTTTGACGAATTTGAAGTAGTTTTTATTCGATTTTTTCGCTGTTTTTTGTTTGTACATGTTCATGGGATGGTAAAATATCAAAATTCATGCACAATGTGTGTAAAATTATTGTTAATTTTTAAATAATTAACAAACAAACATAACCTGTTTAAAAATGAAGTCTACGGAGATATCATTTTAAAACATCTGTTGTTAGTAAGTAAATTTATCATATTTTAATAACATTATAAGAAAAAACAAAATATATTTAATAAATGTAGAAGCATTTTATAACAGTTAACAAGTCTATAATAGTTAAAAGAGTACAGATAGCACAGATATGCATCCACATCCCAGTCAAACGGTCACGAGTTGGCGAGTCTCTCCTTATAGAGTCTCTAGTCAAAAGTGTCAAATGTTTTCTAAAAGAAAAGCAGACAAAGGGTGATATTTTTAAGGCGCTTTTAAGGCGCTTAAAAGCTTTAAACCAAACTATTAACCAATCACAGTTGACTATTCTCCTCATGCTTTGACTGTGATTGGTCAATTTCGGTTTAAAGTTTAAGCTTTGAGTCTTAAAATCTTATTGTAGACACCGTATAAGAAGAAAAAGCTTTTAGTTCAATTTCAAAGCTTTAAGGGGTAACGTCACTCTAGAATTTTCAAAAAATCGATTTTTTTTTTTTTCGTTTAAATGATGCCTTAGAGTCTTAAAAATAATGTACACTTGGTCCCGTAGCGCGGGAGGAGTTTTAAGTACCTGTTTTTAAACCGAAAATAATGTTGACACACTTTTAATAGCTTGCTTTGGTAAGTGACTTATTAGTTTATATGTGCAACATGAGCATACACACACACATACCACACCACACCACAGAATGATACGTTCATAAATGTTACATTATTTCGGAAAATGTATTTAAAAATATTGCTCTTGGTTTTTAGGCACGTTAAAAAATATCAAAATGTATAAAAGAATGTAGAACGGTTTGAATGTAGGTGTAGAATATTTTGAATGCAGACGTTTACATAATTTTATGATTATTATCTTCTTTAATGAATTTATTTTTATATACATATACAAATAGATAATATATATAAATAGATTTAAAGTGATCAATAGGTTACATTAAAGTGTTAAAGTATCATCAGGTAATAGATATTTCGCCAAAAATTATATTTTATTTTAGCATATTTGTATATGAAGATGTATGTCGTAAAGATTTCATTTTTCATCTAACATGTCTTACAATTAGTTCTTTCATGTATATAATGATAATTATAAATAAGTAGATCAGGTTAATTATATAGATAAATTCTTGTAAAAAATATTAATTTAAAGAAAATTCGATTACATATTTCAATTGCATTAATGTATATTTGTATACAAAAAACAGAAATTTTCATCTTTTTGTAGAAACATCTTTTGCAGTTATATCATTGATAATGTTTCATGATATAAACAAAAGATTTCGTAATGTACATATAAATTTAGTATAGCTAAAGTTTAGCTTTTTATAAACTGAGAAATGTTTAATCAAGAATATATATATATAATATAGAATATATAGATATAGATAGATATATATTATATGATATGTATATATTATTATATGATTATATATTATTATATGATTATTATATTTTACAACTACATTAACAGATAGAAAAATAACGACTGTCACAAAATAAAAGAAAATTATAAATTTTTATTTATTCATATAAGATTTTAGTATATGAAGTGTCAGCTAATCTAGTTTTATTAATTTGTTCAAATACTTTGTATGTGAATTTATATACTTTTTTATACAGATAATGCTGAGATTTTAAAAAATATACAGAAAAATTTGAATGATGGTAAACCTCAAGTATTACTTCATTGTTTTGATAATAATTCGTCTATCAACACTGTTCAACACATAGTAACATCCAATGACAAAAAATGCAGGAAGGTGCTAGTATTACTTAGTGATATATCAAAAATTAACGCAGAATGCGTTTCTATGACAAATATGCATTTATGTCATGATACAAACGAATTTGATAGTAATGAAGGAAATATAAATAAGATCAAGAAGGGTTCGTGCATTATGGAGAGTTTAGACGATAATAAACATATTATTCAAAAAGAACATGATAAAGGACAAATTATATGCCTTTCTGAAGATGACACTACATTAAAAATTATTCTACCTAAATCACAAGCAAATTGTTCCAATGAATATGCAAATGATTCGCTAGGTTCTCTGTCTCAAATAGAAGATGTATTACTACATACGACAAATTCTTCCAATAATTATATAAATAGTTCGCTAGGTTCTCTGTCTCAAATAGACGATATGTTACTACTTAATAACATTAATACGAATGTACAGGATATAAACATACAAGAATTAAGCTCAGACTTTCTTTTGGAAGAAGATATAAATAATAATAAATCATATGATTTTACTCGAATTGATAATAATACATTTCAACAAGAAAAGTGTCGTATTCTTTCTCAAACAAAATTAGATGGGTCCTTAAATATTATTAAAAGTGGAAAAACTTTTATCATCCAACAATTGAAAAAAAATGAAAATACCTCTGATAATAATTTATATGTACAAAATGATGATTATTTACAAAGAAATAAGTCCTTATTAAATGAGAACATAACTTCTATCCAAAACGTTTCAATTGAATCAAAATTTAATGTAAATATAGAAAACATTTCTAGTAGCTCTAAATTTGACCCCACATACGAACCGTCACAATTAAGTAATACTTTAGAGAGTTCCACAGATAAAAATAATGGAATACCGCTTCTTAATAGTATTACTGAAGATAATACAACTGAGAACATTGCTGATATTTCACCACAAAATAAATTAGACTTTTCATATAACTTCGAAACATTAAATGTTCAACCAGGTGCTTGTAATGACACTAAAATGTTCGTCGCATCTTCTCAAGGCCGGTCAGGCGCGGGTAAAAAGAATTTTTGTTTCTATTGTAAAACTTTTCAAAGTAAAATCCATCGTCACTTAGAAAGAATACATAAAGACGAAGCAGATGTACAAAAATTTCTTGATTTACCAAAAAATACTAAAGAACGCAAACGAATTATTGATACAATTAGAAGAAACGGCAATTTTTTATTTAACACTAACATTGAATATAATGACGGAGAACTTATAGTATATAGACGGCCTAATAAAAAAGTATCAAGAACTGCACAAGATTTTCAAGCTTGCATAAACTGTAAAGGATTCTTTTCAAAAGCTACTCTTCGTCATCATGTTCGTTATTGTTTTGGACGTTCTAAGAAGCGAAATAGATCAATTATTGTAATGGGACGCTCAATTACCGGCAGGATCTCATGAAACAGCAAATCCAATGTTAGCAAAAGTAGTATTTCCCGTGTTAAGGGAAGACCATATAACACGTCTTATACGATACGACGAACTTCTTATAAAACATGCGAATAAATTATGTGATAAATATAAGCTTCAGCACCAACATGATATGATTCGAAGTAGATTGAGATTGTTAGGACGCTTCTTGTATTCTCTTAAAGCAATAGATCCCAATATTGATGATTTCGCTTCGTTATACAATCCAAAATATTATGATAATATTATAAAAGCAATGAATAAAGTCGCTAATTTTAATACTTGTATAAATTTGTAAAAAACACCATCTAATGCAACTAATCTTGGAACACTATTGAAACAAGTCGGAAACACATTAGTTACTGAGTGTATAAAGAAAAGTGATAATTTAAAAAAACAAGCAACGGAAGACTTGTTAAAATTGCTTAAAGAGGATTATGCCGCGAGTATTTCTCGGACTGCTTTGGAAACACAATCTCAGCAAAAACGGCAAAAGAAAGTTGTTCTTCCAACAACAGAGGATATTTCTAAATTATATAATTATCTCAAAGAAATGAGACGATCGAATTATGAAAAAAACTAAAGATAAAATTTTCATATGATGTATGGCTTAATTTAGCAAAGGCAACGTTAGTTACTGTGTTCGTATTTAATCGTCGTCGTCCAGGTGAGACTGAACGTATATTAATCAAAGAATTTAACAATCGCCAAGCCATTAATGAAAAGTCCAATTATGAATTGTTTAAGTCATTGTCAATCAATAATAAGAAAATCGCCAAGAAATATGTACGTTTTGTTGTACGTGGAAAGAAAAACAGAGATGTACCTGTTCTTCTCAATTCTGATTTAGTACAACACATATTATTACTCTTGGAACATCGAAGATGTGCTAAAATTCATCGCAATAATCCTTATCTGTTTGCTTTACCAGGGAAAAATAAAAACAGATTTAAATTTCTTCGAGCTTGTAAGTTATTACGCGAATTCTCTGATGAATGTGGTGCAAATTTACCAACTAGTTTACGCGGAACAAAATTACGCAAACATATTGCAACTAAATGTATTTTATTAAATTTGCAAAATGATGAAGTAGCGGATCTTTGTAATTATATGGGACATGTAGAGAATATCCATAAAGAATACTATAGACAACCTATAATTAGTAGAGATATTTTGAGAATGTCTCAGTTGTTAGAGAAGGTACAAGATGTTGCTGAAAACAGAGAACAGAAAGATGATAGTGACACTGACACATCAGAACTAAGCGATAACAGCGATGCAAAAAATATTCCTTATAATACACAATCATTTAATTTAAACAAAAATGATAAGATAGAGACGCAGAAAATGAAAACGACTGATCTACATACTATTTCTGATACTTCTGATATTTCTGAACCAATAAATACCAGCGGTAAATCTATAAATAATACTATTGGTAAAAGGAAACGCAGTAGTAAGTTAAACATTTTTTCTTCAACACTAGAAAATAATTGAAAATATATTATAATAATAAATTTATTTACAGCATCTCCTTACGATAAGACAAAACGACGACGTTGGAACAGCAAAGAACGTAATACAGTAATGAAATTATTTGGAAAATATATAAAGTCATCACATTTGCCTTCAACACAAGATATATCGGCTGCGATCAAAACATATAAATGTTTACAAGAACGAACAGCACCACAAATAAGAACCTGGCTGCATAACCAAAGAAAATTGGAGCAAAAGGGCAATTCTCTTGAGAACTAGTATGTCGTCATCATACGAGGATTCTAATGACGAAGAGGATAGTCAATCATCTCTAATTTTGAAAAATGTTAAATCAATATTTAAACAACATATTGAAACAAAACATATACCTACAGTAGAGGAGTGTAAGCGTGCACAAAAACAATCTAAATTTTTGTCTAATTTAAGTACCAAAGAAATACAAACAGCTGTCTTTAAGTTAATAAGTAATTAATAACATATATAAAGCAATTTGTCTGAAATATTTTTGTACATCCGATTTGTGAAACTAGAACTAGTCCAAATTGAATAGAAAAGTCATGTACCATTTTAAATTTCGCAAGTTATCCTAGAATTAATTAAACAATATAAGCGAATGAGCGCATAAAAACGGACTGGACAGGTATTTTAAAAATGATGGCTTCCAAGTTGTTTAAAATGGCTTACTTCGTAGCAATGGTCAATATCACCTAATCGAAGAACGAAGTAATGCAAAAATTGTCAACTGATATTCACCATTTCTATAAAATAAGCTTTTCTTTACAAGTTCAAAGTCATTTGTTACACATGTCTACGAAGTCCGCTTCTTGCGTTTATTTATGTTCTTTAATTAATTCCGGGATGATTATTGCGAAATTTACGAATGACTTTTCTATTCAATTTGAGCCGTTCTACTTCATAAATTGAATGTACCAAAAATTTTCAGACATCCTGTATACACATATCTCAAGAGTAGATATCAATAAGGCAGCAAATAATAAGACAGGCTCTAATATAATGATAATAATCCACTATAATTAATGCAGCCGATTATTTCGAAAAATACTAGCAATATTAAATTAATTTTTCAAACCAAAGTTCAATTGCAAAGGAGTTATAGATATTAATTTTATTTTACAATTTTTAAGATTCTTTAAAATCATTTCAATGTTATTTTTGTAAATGGTAGTATGTTTTTTACATCAATTATTTTTAAATTAATACCACTTATCATATTAAGTATAAAAATACTGGAATAAGATGATTGAAAACCTAATATAAGTATCTAATAACTAATGTAACTAAAGTAATATAATATTGTAAGTATGATCAAATATGAACTGTATGAAAATATTTATTTTTATAATCTTTCTTCAGCATCTTTATATATAGAATGGCAATCTCTTTACATAGAAATGGATTATCTTTTTTAAACTCTTTAAGATAAACTCGAAGTAAAAATAAACACTCTTAAAAATAAACTTTAAGATTTGTATGTTATTATGGAAATAATATTACTATTATAATATTACACACTCACGTTGTTCTTCAGATAATCTGAATATTCTTAAACAATTTTTATCTAAAAAATTTTTAAATAATCTTACAATTAGTACTTTCGTAATATTCAGTTGCATTAAAGTAGAATACTTTGTAGATACTCGCATCATATAAAAATACGCTTATAGTATTATAGAATTCTTACTAAGTATAATCAAATTTGTTATTATTACATAACAAATTTATTATTTAAAATATACATCTCACAAATTCTGTGATATGATATTGATATAATTCATATAAAATAACATTTTAATAACGTTAGTAAGAATTATATAAGTGGAAAACAAAAAAAAAGACAAAGGTTAATATTAAAAGTATTGTGATATATAACAGTATTTTGAGTTGATTTCGATTTATGTTTATTTACTCTTATTTTTACATATGTGCAATGCTAATAGTACAAAATTATTGTACTCAAAATGCGTAACTTTCGTAAATTTTTTTTTTTAGTAAAGTGAAAGCTAAGTCGTAAAAATATAAATAAAACAAAATTAGAAATATATATATACGAAATAAAATTTTATGTAATAGACATGCAATGTACTGATAAATTTGTGATTTAGATTTATATTTTACTAAAAAATTACTTTTTCAGTGTTCTCACTATGTTCTCTCCTGAAGTTTCAGTTATTATTTTATTTGTTAATCAATAATTACAAATACGTATATTACGTATATTCGTAACATACGTACATACGTATGTTACAAATATGAAGAAAGAATATATTGATTTTTTAATATTCTGCGCTTATATACATAATATAAGGAGTTGTATTATTTTGATATTAATAGAAAATCATAAATGAAAAAGTCAAGCCATGTTCAAAAATAGACCCTCAAGAATTTGAATTTTTACAAATTTAAATGATTATTTAATAATATATTACCATGAAAAATAACTGATATATTATACAAGGTGCCAGTTCAAAGTGAACATACATAAAGTGTATATTATCTAAATAAATTAATAAAATAAATAATATAATAAATTTAATAACATATTACCACGAAAAATAACTGATATGTTATTCAAGGTGCAAATTCAAAATGAACATACATACATAAGGTGTATAGTAAAATTGATTAAAATGTGACTCTAAGTGAAAGTACATAAGTGATATGTTATTCTTAGTGCACAAAATATAAAAGTCGTTTATTGAAGTTTGATTTGAAATTTATACAAGCCTGGACAATGAAAAATAGTTGTAATTCCAGAGTACTAATTTGTTAATGACTCGGAAAAAGAACATGGCGGCCTGCTCTCAAAAAACTTCGATGCGTTTCTCAGTATCCACTTAGAAATAATAATACTTACATTCCGATTCATCCGACACAACTTGTCTCTGACTATTCAATAAGTTAGTAGTACTGTTAAATATCAATCACATATGTCACCCTGCCCAGAGAGAGAGAGAGAGAGAGAGAGAGAGAGAGATAATGATAATGCAAATATTTAAATTAATCATTATCAAAACACTGTTAAATTGTATACATGCACTTTAAGAAGCATGTCACTTACTTTTCAGAGTCAAATTGTGATAAATTTTGTATCTATATTTTAACGATATTTATTTCGCACTTGTATCTTGAATAATTAATATCTGATTTTTTATATTATAGTTGTATGTTACGTCAGATAATCACTAATCTTTTTAAACGTGTAGCTTCTTTGTACTTGACATGACAACTTTTTTATTTATGAATTTTGAGTTTATTTAATATTTACCGTTTAATATTTACCCGTTTCAAGCAATAAGACAACACTTTTTGATCAATAAATTACTCGCTGAAAATACGGTATAATTCAAAATCAGAAATTGATACGAAAATTCGAATTTTACTACAGAAAGATTGGAGATTTTTAATCTAAACCATTTTCATAACTCTTTCATTTTAATTATTTATTCCATCCATCAAAAATTTTTTGAGAGCAGGCCGCCATGTTCTTTTTCCGAGTCATTAACAAATTAGTACTCTGGAATTACAAAAACAACTATTTTTCATTGTCCAGGCTTGTATAAATTTCAAATCAAACTTCAATAAACGACTTTTATATTTTGTGCACTAAGAATAACATATCACTTATGTACTTTCACTTAGAGTCAAATTTTAATCAATTTTACTTATATACACCTTATGTACAGGGTCCATTATGAAAGTAATGCGCATGATTTTATTGTGACGCGAATATCCATCGCAGCGGGGTAAGATGAGTCGGGAAATGTAGTGGGGGGTCTGCCCTTCCAAGGCAGCCGGTCGCCAGTTTGCTCCGAGCAGTCCGAGTGGAAAGACGTGCCTCCGCGTGAAGTGTGTTTTTCGTCTTTGTAACACGGCGCGATGGAGAGTTCGCTTGAACAGCGATACGCCATCAAGTTTTGCGTGCGGCTTGGAAAGAATGCATGAAACATTCCAGATGCTTCAAGAGGCGTTTAAGGAAGACTGCGGTTGCATTCTTTCCAAGCCGCACGCAAAACTTGATGGCGTATCGCTGTTCAAGCGAACTCTCCATCGCGCCGTGTTACAAAGACGAAAAACACACTTCACGCGGAGGCACGTCTTTCCACTCGGACTGCTCGGAGCAAACTGGCGACCGGCTGCCTTGGAAGGGCAGACCCCCCACTACATTTCCCGACTCATCTTACCCCGCTGCGATGGATATTCGCGTCACAATAAAATCATGCGCATTACTTTCATAATGGACTCATTTTAAATTTGCACCTTGAATAACATATCAGTTATTTTTCGTGGTAATATGTTATTAAATTTATTATATTATTTATTTTATTAATTTATTTAGATAATATACACTTTATGTATGTTCACTTTGAACTGGCACCTTGTATAATATATCAGTTACTTTTCATGGTAATATATTATTAAATAATCATTTAAATTTGTAAAAATTCAAATTCTTGAGGGTCTATTTTTGAACATGGCTTGACCTTTTCATTTATGATTTTTTGAGATATCACCTACTTTTTAAAGTACAGATATATGAATCAATTGGTGCAAAAAAAAAACGCAAAGTTTTAAAAAAGTTATGCTATTTGCAATATGCAATTGCGTATTTTTTTTAAGGATAACTATATTCTTTGCACCAATAGTTTTGTCTTATTATTTTGTGCATAAAAGTATTAGGGTAAGACCTACCGAAAACTAAATATTTTGTATTTTATATCAAAGTACTGCAAATTTAAAGCTTTATAATTCGGAAAATATTTAATAAACTTAATAAAATACTTAATGAAATAACTTAATGAAATACTGAACTTAATGAAATGAAAAATACTTAATGAAATATCAATATTCATGGTATTATATATTTTTAACAGTTTTAGTATTTATATTAATATTTTATTTAAGATTATATATTGAAGATTATATCTATAATATTAATAATCATTAAACCTAATTTATTTAGAATTTTATTTGGATGAGATGGTTTAAGATTAATTTCTTATCGTTTAGTATAAAGAGATCAAAAATTGAGAAAATATTTATTATCACTTTCAATTTTATTTATTAGGTTTATTTAAAAACTTAGAATTTTTTGAAGTTAAAGGACAATGTTATAAATTTTACTTAGTAAGTAAATTGAATATTTTATTAAATATCTACATTAGAACGAAAGATTAAGCGATAAATTCAATTAACATAAATTTTATTATTATATAAATTATTATACAAATAGTAAGTAAATGGAATATTTTATTAAATATTTACATTAAAACGAGAGATTAAGCGGTAAATTCAATTAAATTTTATTATTACATTAGCGTATTTGAAAATTTTTAATAAATGGTAAATTAACTCCATAAGAAACCTTAATTAACGAAACAGATTCCGTATTTTTGCGATGCACCGTTTCCGAGATATTATATTTTACCCCCAAGGGGGGGTTTTGAACATTTTTAATAAATGATAAATTGACCCCATAAGAAACCTAAATTAATGGCACATGTCTCATATCTTTGCGATGCACCGTTTTCAAGACGTTACATTTCACCCCCAAGGGTTAATTTTTGAAAATTTTTAATAAATGGTAAATTAACCCCATAAAAAACCTTAATTAATAACACAGTCTCCGTATTTTTGCGATGCACCATTTCCGAAATCTTAAATTTCACACCTAAGGGGTGGTTTTTGAAAATTTTTAATAAATGGTAAATTGACCCCATAAGAAACCTTAATTAACGGCACATGTCTCATATTTTTACAATGCACCGTTTCCGAGATATTAAATTTTACCCCCAAGGGGTGGTTTTTGAAAATTTTTATTGAGCAGTAAATTAACCCCATAAGAAATGTTAATTAACGACACAAGTACCGTATTTTTTCAATGTACTGTTTTTGAGATATTAAATTTCACCCTCAAGGAGTGGTTTTTAAAAATTTTTAATAAATGGTAAATACACCAGGTGTGAGAGAGTGAGAGGGGGTGAAAGATGATGAAAAAGTGTAAGAAAAGCGAAAAAAATGAAAAAATAGAGAGGGGGAGGGGAGGGGAGAAGGGGGGCGTGGTGAGAAAGGGAAATGAGGGGAGGGGAGGGTGAGTGGAAGTTGGGGGAGGTGTGAGTGAAAGGTAAGAGAGAAGAGAAGTACATACATGACTGCGGACAGAGAACAATTTTTCATGAAAAACATCACTTTTTGACCGTTTGTATATCCAGAACGGCTTGACCGATTTTTTTTTTTTTGGCTTAACTTACTCGTGGCGATGCCACCTTTCAGAATATGCTACATGCATTTCAAAATTTTTTATATTTTAATAGTTCTGTACCCCAAAAAATCGATTCTAAACTTTCTGGATAAGAGACTAGTAGCGTCCAAAATTTTGAACATGGCCGGAGACGCTACCGCGTCTCCTGATATTACGAAGCATATTTTGAAGCAAGAAAATATAATTTTCAAACTGAGCTAAAACCAAAATATTATTACAACACACCTTTCAAATCCCACCAGATACAGAGCAAAACCTTCTTGGCGTGGATATTGGGCTTTGGCGTCGGTATCGAAGGTTGATCAGGTCAACCCATGATTTTTTACGCTTGGGATTATCATAATGAATCCACTTTTCATCGCCTGTAATGATTTTATGCAGAAAATCCTTTTTCTGAAACTTTGAAAGTGAGTGCGGTGTTACGCCATCGATTTTTGTTGTCTTCGGACAGTTCATGCGGAACCTATCTGCCTTTCTTCTGAACTTTTCCCATTGCATGTAAACGTACGGAAATAGCTTGCCGCGTAACACCAAGCTGCTCTGCAAGTTCCTTTTCAGTTTTGCCTAGAGTTTATATCCAGCAATGCTTGCAGTTCCGTTTCAATTTTTTTAGAGCGTCCAGCACGCGGTTCATCTTTGAGACTGAAATCTCCTTGGCAAAATTTTTGATACCACCTTTTGCACGTAGCATGACTTACAGCGTTTTCTCCATATGCAGCACAAATCATTTCAGCAGCATTTTTCTTCCGATGAAACGCGAAGTGGATGGAAAATCGAATATGCTCTTTAGTTATTGCCATCGCGAACACTACTGATTTTTGAAGTTATGTGCATCAAACGCACAAACGTCAAATCGTATTTTAAAAGGCCAAATGTCAACGCTTTAAAACTGCAACCCTGTATAGTTTGAATTTTCTATTTTTTCTAAGTGTCCATTTGTATTTATAAAATTTCTGTAACTATTCTTAAAAAAGAAGAAAATTTTTTGGAAAATTTTCTGGCAATTTTAGGAATTCTGATGTTTAGGAAGTACACATTTTATTCATAATAATAATTAAATGAATTAAAAGAATAAATGACAAAATTCTAAATATATTTTTAATTTAATTTAAATATATTAAATATATTATATATTTTTTAATTTTGTAAAATACTTTTTTGTCTTCTATACTTAAGTTAATAGCGTTTAAATGCTTTCATTAATATTAAAGGTGTATTTTTAGGTATCCAAATTAGGTATCCAATCGATACCCAAATTATGTAGAATATACTTAAATGATGAGTTCCAAGACCGACACAAAAACACTACAGAACCTATCAAAAATCTTTTTTTTGTATAATGCAGGTGCTTCTTGTTACTAAAACATTACTACAAATAATGAAAAACCATAACAAATGTTAAATTTTACAAAAATAAAACACGAAATTATAGTGGACCTGGAAATCACCATTTTATATATTTTCTGTAATAATTTGGAAAAAATGTATAATTTTTCAGAAAACCATATAGGAAACTATACGATTAAATGCCCTTTATTAGTTTCAATTTAAAAAAATATGATTTATAAAGGTCCCTGCAACATCCCTTTGACATATATATGTATATATACAGGGTGTCTGAAACATTTTGGAAAAGCCGAAGAGTGCAGATAGAATAGGCCAAAATAGAAGGATTGTCACGTATTATTTTGTAATTTTTGCAATATTTATTTCGTAATTAATTATAACGTACAAGCCAATAAGTGCACGGGAAACCGGTAGGCGGGACTCTATAGAGATGTCATATGAAAGATGGGTGTCGATGTAAAAGAAAAATGGTTTACTTCTTAGCAACGAGTAACAACTGTATAACAACTGATTTTGAGAGGCGGAGTTACGAGCGCCGTATGACAGCGCCGTGACTTTATGACGTGAAATTATCACGTGGCGAATAAATGAGCAGGCGCTATCATTTCCTCACCACCTTGTGGTAGATAGCATGGTGCGTTTTTTTTATAGTGGTATCCCCAGTAGGCCTAATCCACTCTCATTATTTAAAATTGTTCAAAGTGCCGTCCTCTCTCTCGTAGACAGAGTTCGGCCCTTCGAATATCGCGCGTAGCGTTATACGCCATTTCTGGCGTAATGGTATCGAAGGCCGCAACAATAGCTTCACGTACCTCGTTTTCTCTACGCCGGTGTTCTACCAGATTTTTTATATGCCCCCCACACAAAAAATCTAAGATGTTTAAGTCTGGTGACCGTGCCGGCCAGGTGATCGGACCGCCACGGCTCATACACCTACCTGGATAATGCGCGTCTAGAAAATCGCGTACCTGTCGGTAGAAGTGTGCAGGAGTTCCGTCGTGCTGGAAAATCAGCTGTGTCTGCATATGAAGAAGCACATCGGCGAGAAGCACTGGCAACTCGTTGCTTATAAAATCCGCGTATATTTCGCCATTCAAACGCGGCGGGAGAAGATACGGACCGATAGTACACGCACACGCTGATAATGGTACGGGTGCAAAGCGTTCACACGTAAAGTGCAATGCACCGCGTACCGCGAGAGTTCCAGGTCGCGCGCTGCGCGACGCACGCTCGTCCCCGGGTCTTCCTCGAATCTGTCGAGGATCCTCTCCTCGTCTCGAACGCACTAGATAACGCACTAATAACGCACTAGACCACCAGCTGATTCACGGTTGTGCACCAAACACCCACTTTCATGTAACTTTTGCACTGCACTTAAGATAACACGTCCCGACGGATATCGTGCACGTGCGAGGAATCGATCCGCGTAAATACGAGCTGCGAGATGCGCATTTTCGCCCGCTAGCCCAAAGACAATTATCGTGTCCGTGTACTTCTGTGGAGTAAATCTCATTTTTGTTGCAAATGAGCACCACGCGCATGCAAATATTTCACGCGACTGCAGACGTCGTGTCCGTCGGATACACGCAGCGGATGAAAAAGGAGATAGCGATCATAGACAAAAGATGATCGCTTATGATCGCTGTTTGTCTGATCCGACGGACACGACGTCTGCAGTCGCGTGAAATATTTGCATGCACGTGGTGCTCATTCGCGACAAAAATGAGATTTACTCCACAGGAGTACACGGATATGATAATTGCTTTTGGGCTAGCGGGCGAAAATGCGCATCTCGCAGCTCGTATTTACGCGGACCGATTCCCCGCTCGTGCACGACATCCGTCGGGACGTGTTATTTTACGTGCTGTGCAAAAGTTACGTGAAAGTGGGTGTTTGGTGCACAACCGTGGACCAGCTGGTGGTCTATTGCGTTATTAGTGCGTTATCTAGTGCGTTCGAGACGAGGAGAGGATCCTCGACAGATTCGAGGAAGACCCGGGGACGAGCGTGCGTCGCGCAGCGCGCGACCTGGAACTCTCGCGGTACGCGGTGCATTGCACTTTACGTGTGAACGCTTTGCACCCGTACCATTATCAGCGTGTGCGTGTACTATCGGTCCGTATCTTCTCCCGCCGCGTTTGAATGGCGAAATATACGCGGATTTTATAAGCAACGAGTTGCCAGTGCTTCTCGCCGATGTGCTTCTTCATATGCAGACACAGCTGATTTTCCAGCACGACGGAACTCCTGCACACTTCTACCGACAGGTACGCGATTTTCTAGACGCGCATTATCCAGGTAGGTGTATGAGCCGTGGCGGTCCGATCACCTGGCCGGCACGGTCACCAGACTTAAACATCTTAGATTTTTTGTGTGGGGGGCATATAAAAAATCTGGTAGAACACCGGCGTAGAGAAAACGAGGTACGTGAAGCTATTGTTGCGGCCTTCGATACCATTACGCCAGAAATGGCGTATAACGCTACGCGCGATATTCGAAGGGCCGAACTCTGTCTACGAGAGAGAGGACGGCACTTTGAACAATTTTAAATAATGAGAGTGGATTAGGCCTACTGGGGATACCACTATAAAAAAAACGCACCATGCTATCTACCACAAGGTGGTGAGGAAATGATAGCGCCTGCTCATTTATTCGCCACGTGATAATTTCACGTCATAAAGTCACGGCGCTGTCATACGGCGCTCGTAACTCCGCCTCTCAAAATCAGTTGTTATACAGTTGTTACTCGTTGCTAAGAAGTAAACCATTTTTCTTTTACATCGACACCCATCTTTCATATGACATCTCTATAGAGTCCCGCCTACCGGTTTCCCGTGCACTTATTGGCTTGTACGTTATAATTAATTACGAAATAAATATTGCAAAAATTACAAAATAATACGTGACAATCCTTCTATTTTGGCCTATTCTATCTGCACTCTTCGGCTTTTCCAAAATGTTTCAGACACCCTGTATATATGTATATATACAGGGTGGGGAAAAAGTACCGGGACACCTAAATAACTTCTGAACGGTTTGAGATATCGGATTGAAATTTACGGGGTTACAATAGTATCACACAATCTACCACATAACACCAAAAACACCCATTTTAACACCCCGGGGGGTGGGGGGAAGGGAGGCGAAAAAATCTTAAATGGAATATGGGATCGAGTGAAGGTTTGTTCGAAAGAGCTTTTCAAGACAAGAACAACGCGATGTTGCTGAGGTCTCTACGATTTTTTTTCGCAGAGTTATGATCATTTAAACATTGAGATTTCGCAGTAGCGGAGGGTGTGTGTGCGTGTGTGCAAATGTGTTTCACAGAAGAGACAGGGACCCCGTGGTTCGTCAATTCCACAGTAGTTAACGACTCCAAACCCCCTCTGCTGTGTGTGTGTGTGTGCATGCGTGTGCGTGTGTATGTGCGTGCGTGCGTGTGCAAGACCGGGTGTGTGTGTATAATCAACTAAGGCAATTGTAGGGAGGTTTATATCAATTGTTCAAAATGTGCACCGTCAACTGTTTGACAACAAGCTATCCGATGATAAAAAGATAAAACGGCATTTTGAATGTAATTATGAGGGATAAGAGCAGCTTCCTGAAGAATCCGAGTCGAGAGGTGTTAGGTCAGGCGATCTAGGAAGCCATTCGATAGCTCCTCTCCTACCTATCCATCGCTCAGAAAACATTGTGCTAAGATAATGACGGACGTTTCTTCCGTAATGCGGTGCAGCACCATCTTATTGAAACCATGTGTCCTCAAAATTGTCCCCCACGATTGCCTGTATTGCTGGAACTATTTCATGTCTTAGCATATCCTCGTACTTCGCAGCTGTTAAATTTCCATCGATGAAAAATGGACTAATGACGGCATTATTGAGAATACCTGCCCACACATTTAATTTTTGCGGATACTGCGTGCGTGTTTCTTCAATCCAGTGAGGATTTGCGTCAGACCAGAATCTACAATTGTGCCGATTAACGTTGCCATTTATCTGAAATGTTGCTTCATCTGAGAAAACTATGTTTGATAGAAAGTTAGGATCCTCGTCTATTCTTTCCATCATCAACTCACAAAATTCAATGCGTCTATCAAAATCATCCTCATTTAGCTCTTGCACAAGATGGGCTTTATAGGGATGAAATTTATTATTTTTTAATAGCAGATTAATATTTTTTAAGAACAGACTTTTTATTAATGTCATTTTGCAAAGCAACTTTACGACTTGAATCATGCGGATTTTCGATGAAAGATTGTAGAACATCCAATGATTTTTCTGGATTTGTTGCTGACTTTGGCCTACCTAATACTGGACGATTTTTAACACTTCCAATTTCGTTGAAACGCCTTATCGTTCTCTCGACTGTAGATCTTGAAATGGCAGTACCTTCATTGCGAAAAGTTTCATTGAAAAGCTGTCTCACGTCATTGTACGATCTCAATCGATCGCCCCAGCCTCTCATCATCAAAAGAGATATGCGTTCTCGTTCAGAAAGACGTAACATCGTTGACTGAAGAGATAAAAACTAAATAAACTAATACTTGGATACTCAAGTGTTAAAAGTTATTAAAAATACAGCGAAGAGTAAAAATCACGGATTGTGATACAGTAAACTGTAATGAATGTTCAAAAATTAACTCGGGAAGCGAAAATCGAACAGAACTTGGGTACGATCTAAGATTGAAATCAATTTCAACCGTGTTCGTGATCCAAACTTCGAGGAAGAACCTGGAAACGAAAAACTGAGACCACGTGCGCTGACAATAAACGGCAGTGTTACGGTTGTGGGAATAATTCATGTTTTGATTTATCGATCGACCGATTAAGCGAGCACGGATCGTCCCAGAGGGTGGATGCAGCTCCTTGAATTACGCGAACCGTGACAAGTACTCTCGGTACGCATTGCAAGTACGAAACAGTTTGAAGCACGCACATACACACACACGTACATGCACACACACACACACCCGGTCTTGCACACGCACGCACGCACATACGCACACACACCCTCCGCTACTGCGAAATCTCAATGTTTAAATGATCATAACTCTACGAAAAAAAATCGTAGAGACCTCGGCGACATCGCATTGTTCTTGTCTTAAAAAGCTCTTTCAAACAAACTCTCACTCGATCCCATATTCCATTTAGGATTTTTTCGTCTCCCTTCCCCCCACCCCCCGGGGGTGTTAAAATGGGCGTTTTTGGTGTTATGTGGTAGATTGTGTGATACTATTGTAACCCCGTAAATTTCAATCCGATATCTCAAACCGTTCAGAAGTTATTTAGATGTCCCGGTACTTTTTCCCCACCCTGTATATATATATATATATATATGTATATATATATATATATATATACTAGCGGACCCGACAGACGTTGTCCTGTGGAAACGTAACTCCAAAAGTTTTTATTTTTTTTTATCAATCATAAATGGTTATGGCTGTTTTTTTGAAAAATTATGTTAGAAAATAATTATTTCTATGATACCTGACTCCACTACGCGTACAGTTATCACAACTATGATTGGTGAACCAATTTTTAATCGCAAGTTATATGGTGGCATTCCAGGTATATTCAGTGAATTTAAGAATTCAACAGGATAGTTCACAACATCTGTGGGATCGACAACAGTGTCGATCGATTTGAATGATATTTCATTGCCTTGTAATGACTGTTGTAGCGGACCCGACAGACGTTGTTCTGTGGAAACGTAACTCCAAAAGTTTTTAGTTCACAACATCTGTAGGATCGACAACAGTGTCGATCGATTTGAATGATATTTCATTGCCTTGTAATGACTGTTCTAGCGGACCCGACAGACGTTGTCCTGTGGAAACGTAACTCCAAAAGTTTTTATTTTTTTTTTTTTTTTTTTTTTTTTTCTTCACTTCACTGTAAGTTTTTAAAACACGATCGGAGCGCCACCTACAGGATACAATTGTGAACTTTAAGCTTACCAAAAATCAACTACAATTTATGAATTAATTAATTTAAAAAACTTATTCTATCGGATCGAATTGTAAATCTAAACCATTCTCGAATCAACTTAATCTTACATAAAAAATTTCATAAAAATCGGTCCAGGCGTTTAGGAGGAGTTCAGTGACTAACACACGGACAGAAGAAATATATATATAAAGATATATATATATGTGTATATATATAATGTTTATTAAAAAAACAAAATATTTATATTTTTTGCAAATAATAAAGAATATAAAAATGTTTATCAGTAGTAGCATAAATATTATTCATTATCAATGTATTATTCAACGATATAATTCGGTGTAATATGTAAAAAATCAATTTTTACAACATTTTTATTTTTAAATTTTACATTCATATTTTATATTTATTTAGATAAATTGTTTATAAATAGATATTTGTTTATAAAAAACTTTTATATATTTTTTTATAAACAATAAAGAATGTCCATTATTATAAAATTATTTATATGTGGGGGATGGGGGGATTTTCATTGACACTAACGATTGGAATCAGGTTGATTTCATGTTGGTGATTTGCGTTTAAAGTTCGACCACAGTATAACCATACCCAGTAGCGACAGTGAGCGTCGGCACCTTTGATGTAGTATGTCTCACGTCGGCCACGTCACGTGGTATGCCGCCATATTGTTGTATGTACCGGCGCTACCATGGACCTAGGAATATCTGGACGGAGCATATGGCCGCGGGGGTGAAGCCAAAGGGGAAGAGGGAATGCAATGTCTATTGCAACGGATGTCCCCAACCAAGATGGCGGCGCACCGATTAATTTCACGGAGTTTGGTCTATTGTCACGTATTTGAAGGAATAAAATGACAATTATTAAAGATTAATTAAGAAATGTTTATTTGTGTACAAAAATATATATATATATACCTATTATATATACTTTATAAATACTTATACATATACTTATATATACCTTATAAAGAATTATATATCAATTTATAAATAACATTTTATATATAACATTATTATTAATTTTATTATAATAATATGCAGCTTATAAATAAACATTTATACAAGTATATGTATATTTCTTATGTATATTTCTAAAACATGATTTTTTCATTGTCCTTTAAACAAAATTATTTTGTTAAATGATTGTCTTGAACTTATATTATTATGAAGTACATTACGTCCTATAAAATACAATCGTATTTTAATATACTTAGATGCAATCGCTCTTAAAAGATGAAAACTATGATTATTCAAGGCAGTTTGTTCGTGAGAATGTTCTCTTAAATTCAAAAACAAATGTTCATTTCCAATAAAATGTTGCAAAACCTTATTGACAAGATATGTTTCAGTAAATTTTCGTAGTAGATATTTGTCACCGCTTTCACGTAAAGCTGAACAAACTATCGTTTCAGCTTTCTTGCAAATTACAATAACATCATGTGAAGGCAATTTTAAGCCTCCATGAGTTTTAATATTAATTAGAGAACATTCGATATGCGTTTCATTGCCAGTAAGAGCATCAATACAGGTTTCACAATGTATAACTTTTTCTAAATGTCTCACAACAAAACCTGCAATGTAGGCTATAACTCGCGAAGAAAATTCAGACAGTGTTATATCTGGCAAAGAAAGCAAATCTTCATTTATATCTACACAATAGCTATCATTAAACATTCGCGATTTTGGAGTAGACTGATTTATCATAGTTTCTGAATTAGCAGCAGCGGCAGAAACATGTAATATAGAGATTGCTTCCAGTGGAATACAATTACCTGTTGCTGTCTCACGAATATCTGTATGAACTATAATTTTTTTATAAGCGGCTTTAAATTGCCTAGCTGTTGGGTTGTTATTGCAGCCTCCATGAGATCGTATTGAACTGAATAAAAGTTCAATATGATCTTGACTCATTTTATAAGATGGTAAGAATTGGAGCAAATTTTTCTTAACAACCAAATCATCATAAACAATTCTTAAACTTTTGATGCATATCATAAAACCTAGTGCTGCTAGTTTATTTTTAGAATGAATCAACAAGTCATTATTACTCTTTCGCAATTGTGAGATATAAGTATAGCCTTCTTGTAATTTCTCTAAAACTATAGAGCTATTGTATTTGTTTAACGGTTGTTTAAATCCTATTTGTTTCATGCTCATCGAATTTAAAATGTCAAAAAGATCGTTTATTATTCGTATAAATCTTACTGTTGGTGCCGATTTTGCAAATTCAGAAAGCTGCAAATCAATTCTACAAAGATCTAACGCATCAGCTACCGAGGCACTAAAAATTTGTGCCGCAAATTTAACCTTCATTTTTTGTTTGTAGTATTGTACATGTTGTAATCTTAATTTGTTACCCAAGTGCAATCCTTCTTTAGCTTGTAAATCCTGAAGTCTCGTGAAATATTGCCATTTGATCGTATTATTGTTATCATCAATTAATAGTTTATGGTCTCCAAGGCAATTGCGTAGTAGTTTTAAAGAATGACACGCATCAAGAAACACTGTTACCTTCTCGTGAGTTGTTGGATGAAAGAAATATGTCTGTAAAGAATTTTTATTTAAATTACAACCTAAAATTGTACACATAGTTAAATTAGCTGGAGCTCCGTCAAATGTTACAGATACTATATTTATTCCGTGTTCATGCAATGTTATCAATGCTTGTCGAACTAAATTTGACTTTTGTTCTGCATTAATACCAGCGATAAGGAAATAACCAATTGGAATTTTCCACGAGCCATTTATACAATTGACTAAAAACACTAGTGCTTCTTTTGCTATTGTACCGTATTCACAATTAATATTGGGACCTAAATCAATGTATCCACTGTATTTTTTTCCATCATATTCGACGTGCTGTCTTATAGCAATTTCGTCAAAAATAAGAGCACCAAAAAGAGGGTATTTAATTAACTCAGCACGCTTTTTAATAGATTGCAATGCTTCTTCATTGAAACCAGGTTCACCATTAACGGATTTGTACCATTTGCAAATTGTCTTTGGATGAGGCAAACAATTGTTAAATTTTTTACGGACAAACGTGTATGCTCGTGGTGAATAAAAGTGTAGAGTTAAAGCAAATGCCCTTAACTCTGCTTTATACTTTTTAGGCATTTGAGTTTTATTAAGCTTGTTGATTTGACGTTTTAATAGTTCTTCATTACCAATGTTTTTTAAGGCGTCTAATTGTTCAGCATTAAGAAGATTATTCTTTTTCAATGAATCCAATATGTCTTTCAACCGTGCAACACGCTTGATAGCTCTTCTATGTTTTTGTGTCAAAACTTTAATTTTCTTCAAAAATCCTTGTCTTGTATTTCTCAGCGCAGTTTTCAACGATTGTTTCCGTGGCGTATTTTCCGACAATCTTGGTGAAACAGTAATTTCTTTATCGCTAACCTTAGAGCAACGTGGTGTACTACAAATCTCCTGAAAATCTGTATCATCGGCAATGTAGATTAAATTAAAATAATAGAGTTTTATAATATTTATGATATATAATATAATATTAACAAAGCACCTTGAATAGAAGTACTAATAGTAGTACTTTTTGTTCCAACTACTTCAAAATTATGTGTAGATTGTACAAAAAAATTCTCTGTAGATTTTACAAAAAATAATTTAATTTTTCCGATTACGCATTTTGATCGATCCAAGATTGTTAACACTGCATTGGCTTCATCAATAAAAAACTTGATTTTGTAATAAAAAAGTAATCAATCAATTTTGAATCGATCAACATCCATATAATTAAAAACTAATTAATATTTTTATGCGTTTTACTATCACAAAAGAGTATTCTATTTTAAAACGTATTAGTCATGAAAGGTATATACCTTTTTCTGTATCATTAGAATTCTCGTCTTCTATTAAACACTTGTCCAATATTTTTTGGCGTTTTTCAGGAGGCTCATCTCTCATACTTACATTTTTCTGTAAAAATACTCTTACATAAAATACAAAAATACTAGAGTCAATACTAGCTGTTTTCCATTTACATAAAAAATCAGATAATTCTTACTTGTGACGTCATTCTGTCTTTTTTCAACATCCAAAAAGAACAAGGATAGAATGACATCACAAGTGAGAATTATCTGAGTTTCGATGTAAAAGGAAAGCAGCTATTATTTGTACATACCAATGGGATAGCACCAAGCTTAACTCTAGTACAAGCAAGTGATGTTCTGTCCAAATCATCTTCCTTAAAATGTAAGGAGCATATCATTGCATTTTCTGGTATATTATGTAGTTCTAATGCATCAAGCCACTTTTGTCGCAGTTGTGGTTCCATAGGTATTCTATAATTATTAAATTAGTTTTTCGGAGTTAAATTAACTTTACGGAGGTTAGTTTTTCTGTTTTATAAATATCAATAATAATATTAAGAAATGCGGTAGCGTCTTGACGCCAAATAATTTAGAATAATTTCAAAATATAAGACAATGCCGTATTTTAAAATAAACAAAATAATTCAATGCATAATAATCAATATTTAAAACATACCTGTGAAAGGAAATTTTTTTATTATTTAAATGTTCCCACTGTAACTGCATTTTATTTTTTCGTTTTTCGCTTCTTCTACTTCTGCAATATTTTGCATAACAATCTGGCATCTTGAAAATAAATTTCGATATGATTAACGATTCGTAATAAACACGCAGAATATTCGTTATAGGTGATCTGTGATAACCTTTAAACGCTAGACTTAAAATCGCTAAAATCACGAAGATTCAGATAACACCGGCGTAAAAATAGATGAGTTAACATATATTTTACACTATATATATGCTATTTATCCTCATCCAAGATGGCTGCAATAGACTTTCCTCTTGCCCCTCAGATTTCATACCCCGCGCCTATAAGTCTACCTTACGTCCAGATATTCCTAGGTCCATGGGCGCTACGATTGAAATGTATGTACGGGGATAAGAATGCCTTTTTGAAGTTACACGCGTATTGGGCATAATCCGACATGCTTCGATATTTAGATATTCGTGTATTATGACTGTAGATATTCGGTAACGCTGTTTCAGTAAAATATTGAGATAATATATAAAAATATAATATAATAAATAAAATATAAACAAATATAAATATATTAAGATGTGAAGCACGTATGTCGGGTTATGTCCGATACATGTGTAACTTTAATATGTGTAGAGCCATTCTTCCATTCCCCGTGTATATACATGTGTAATAAAAAAATATATTTTCAACGCAATTCGAATTTTATAATTCAAATTACATTCAGAGAATTTATTAAAGAAAAAATATTTCTGCATAATAGATTTTTTCTTAAACATTTACTTATAAAATAAGATAAAAATATTAAAAATGGTTTGTATTTTTTGTATCATATTTTATTTCCAAGTTCTGTAAAATATTAAGAAAAAATTATATCCATTTTTTTAAATTGATTGTTCTTTATAGATATCTTTTTTAGTAGAAATTGTACTCTGGCTTTCGATAACTTTTCCCGTAGGGCGGAAACGTGGAAAGTGAAAACTTTTAGATGGATGCAACAATTCTATTCGTCGAATTTACACAAAATTGTAACTTTTCACATTTCCGCTTCTACGAAAAAAGTACATGATTGATGCCCTGCTGGATATGTTAACGTCAACTGAAACAACAATAAAAATAATTAAAAACATAATATTCATTAATCATTGTGCTATTATTGTATTACATATTTATATAGAAGTACAAGTAGTGGAAATGTTTAAAAAAAAAGAGATAAATGTTGGAAAGAAATAGTAGAAATGTTAAAATTTAGTTTAAAAAGTGTAATACATAGATTTTCACATTCAAAGCACATTCTAAAATAATACATAGATTGTCATGTTCAAACCACATTCCAAAACATATTTCGCTTTAATAATAAAATAATGAATCACTTATAATAGGGTAACGTGGCACCTGATTGATCACGTTGCAATTGACTACAGGCCATTCACAGCAACCGTCTAATGGAAAAATTCTACGCACCGATAGCTGTGAATGGCAGTGGTCAATTGCAAGGTAGTCATTGGGGTGCCACTCCTTTAATACTACTAAACCTGTGATAATAAACTTTACTAAAAGTTATAATACGAAATAAACTAATAATACTGAACCTTTATAAACTAATCAGTCACTTTTATGAAATATTAAATACTTTGCATTTACAAAGAAAGAACGTAATAGAGATATTAAAACGTTGGAAAATTTATTTTTTTCCAAAATGAAATTGATTTTACAAAAGCACGTAATTCGTGAACTCATTAATTATCTCTATTATTTAGAGCTAGATTCTAATCGTGTCGTAAAATTATAGTTTTTCTGTGTCCGGGTTGTGCTTTAAAATGTCTATTGATAAATTTTAACGAGTAAAATAGCCGTACCCGAGCGCATAATTTTAATAAATAATCGTATGGAAAATGTAAACACGGATGAGTAAATTCAACCACTTTAAAAGTATTAATGAGTTCACGAATTACGTGCTTTTGTAAAATCAATTCTTTAATTTTGGAATAAAATAAATTTTCCAACGTTTTAATATATACTACGAAATCATCATTTGGCATAAGTAAACTTCCGAAAGGGTTATCTTCAGTAGAATTGTACGCCTTAAAAAAGCAGTAATATGAAGTTTGATTTAAATCAGTATATGCGTTTGCATATTGCAAACAAATTTCACACGAATGTTTTTGAAGACATTTACATATTAAATACCCACAAATATATCGAAAAACATCTTGTTCGTTTACGTCCATCTCACGATAATCATGATCATCCAAACGTATTGGTTCAATATCATCTGTCGATTCAACATCCATATCATTCACTTCCTCTCTGAAGTTTGTAATGGCTGCTAATATCTCAGCGCTGTCTCTTTCACAATTGCCAGTTTTAACAGTACAATATTTCATAGAGAAAAGTTTTCTGAATGAATTGAAAAATTGAATTGGGGTAGGATTAAAAACATTGCCATTCAAGCTTCGAACATCTGCAAAAAAGTGCTCCAAACAGTCCTGAGTAAAACGGCGTAATAATAAAAATTTAATTTCTGGGAACATTTTTTGCAAGTATTGCCACATTTGAAGAAGAGAATTTATATTGTGCTTCATGCATTTAAACACTTTAAGTTTATTAGAAATATTAATACCAGCTTTATTAAATATCCTTAATTTGGATAAATATTCTTCAATTTTGGAAAGAAATTCTAATTGAAATTCCACGCCATTAAAAGCTTGTTTAAATTGTAATGGATGTTGAACTGAAGATGAATTGAATAGATCAAAGAAATCGTTCATGTTTTGGATAAAATCTGCTGTTCTAAGTGCAATTATCGCATCTGCAGGTTTAAACGCTTCAGAAATTACCATTTTCCTCAAACTACTACTCACCGTAGAGCTCAAAATTTGCGTAGCCAAGTATACTTTCATTTTTTCGAAATTCGAACATTTTATATGTTTTTCAGTGAGCTTAGGTGCAAGTCGAAATTCCCTACTTTGATCTTGTTGAAATAAATAGTTAACACACTCCCAAGAAATTGATTTAGAGTCGTGCTTAATAACCCAGTGAACACTGTTCCATAACATTTATGTAACCATTACAGAACGATGTTCCGCTGGTTACGTAACATTCACATCATTTTCCAGGTCACGATTTGGTCAAAATGTCAGCACCACTTGATTCTATTTTGCGTTACAAAGTCGGAACATTTACGTATAAAATTACGTCACATTTGCGTATAATATTACGTCACATTTACATATAAAATCACGTAACATTTACGTGTAAAATTGCGTCACATTTGCGTATAAAATTATGTGTAAAATTACGTCATATTTACGTGTAAAATTACGTCACATTTATGTATAAAATTACGTCACGTTTACGTATAAAATTACATCACATTTACGTATAAAATCACGTAACATCTACATATAAATTCACGTAACATTTACATGTAAAATTACGTAACTGAATGCGACGGTACGACGATCGCGCCGCGAGAACCGCACCGTTTGATAAGAACGCCGGGAGTCGCCACTTCCGGGCGCGCGAGCGTGCACGGGACGTCAATCAGTGAAGGCGCGCTTAGTGTGAAGATTTGAGAAAGGATGTCGCTCTCGCCTTTCGAAAGGAGTAAACACGACCGATTGAAACTCAAGATACCGACGGCGACACAATATTTATAGACCGGTCGAATCGGTCATCGAAAGATCTCGAACTCAACTGAAGTCGTTTGAATGATCGTATACGGAAATCTTCAGGCCCGCTTCGTTCTGCTCGACAACCGCGAACGGAAATCTTCAGAAGGAATCCAGGAAGTCGATTCCTTATCCGCGCGGAAATCTTGCCGCGAACGACGGAAATCTTGACGCGGAGCAGGCGGGAATCGCGAACGCGACGACGACGGTTGAGAATATTCGTCCAAGATGGCGGCTAATTATGCACGGGTCTTGAGTATGCC
Source organism: Crematogaster levior (assembly GCA_901521435.1). Taxonomy (NCBI): domain Eukaryota; kingdom Metazoa; phylum Arthropoda; class Insecta; order Hymenoptera; family Formicidae; genus Crematogaster; species Crematogaster levior. The sequence goes on from CABEGB010000019.1 coordinate 44,888, forward strand.
CGTGAAAGCACTCGAACTTTGCACAAAGCGGAGCAAACGCGCCGATCAGATTTTTACGCACTAATTGAGAATCGATGCTCATAAGAGAGCAGGGCGCCGAAGGCCCTTACAATGAGAGTGACTGCCCTCACGCTGAGGACGAGCACAGAACGTATCGCACGAACACGAAACTCGAGCGACGAGGTCGGAGCACGCAATAAGGAGAGTGAAGTCTCGGTGAGGCGGTCAAGGATGCAGGCACACACGCGAAACGAGAATCGGAGCCGGCTGACGAGGGGGCACGGTTTCACAAAGAGAACGTTCGCGAACGGCGAAGAAGTATAGAATATACCGCACACGCGAACGGAGACGTCTGTTCGTTACGAAGAAGAAGCCACGTCTAACGCGATTGCCGGGCATTCCAAATTTTCCGGTGCCCGGAATGCGCGCAAAAAACGTTAGAGCACGCGGATTGTCGCCCGGGAATCGCGCGACACGTGTACACGGCATGAGCACGTGCGCTCGCACCTCGCTCGCCGCGAAACCGACAGGTGCCGCGACAAGTGTCGAAAATCGGCGATCGGCCTGTCCGTTCAGGCGAATCCTGAACAACGTAACAAAGAGGTTTCTGTTCGTGAATGATGATTTTGGTCATATTTAGAATGGTATTGTGGTTAAGGGAATTTTATTTTTTCAATTTCGTCTATTCCATCTTAAAATGCTATCTTTTATCTTCAAAATGCATTTTGTCTGTTTATGTACAATTTTTTTCATCGAGTTATGATGGGTTAAAAACCCAGTTTTTTTAGACATCTGGTCCTAGGATTCGGCTAAATGTGCGGGCCTAGAACGCATCTCTTATGGCTCATAAAATGTGTATCTTCAATCGTTCACAACTCGGTGAAAAAAAATGGTACAGAAACAAACAAAAAAGGCATTTTGAAGGTAAAAGATAGTAATCTAAGATGGAGTAGACGCATTTGAAAAAATAAAATTTTCTTAACCGCAATACCATTCTGAATATGGCCAAAATCATCATTTTTGGCCCACAGTACCCCAATTTTCTCAGAAATGTGATGTGATGGGAAAATTCTGAGGCAACATCATTTTCAGCGTCAAGAAATACTTCGAAAACGATATTTCATAAGTCAAAGACAATTAGTGTCGGACAGTATTATATATAAATATGGACATTTATAAAATTCAATCAAATGCTGGTTTGAACTCTTATTTAATTTAGCAAATTGTTAAACAAATTATAATATAATATATATTATCTTAATAATAATATCACTCAAAATCAATTATAATGTAAAACTTAAAACTTAAAGCTCCATTGCAAAAAAGAAAATTGTGTTCAGTCTTATAATTAGATAATTGCAATTAACACATGTAATAACATAATCTTATTAAAAAATAAGTTAAATTCGCAGAATTGCTTATGATTTTAGAACATTTTAAAAACATTTAAACTTTAATAAAATATCAAGAAACGTATTAATTACATCTTTTTCTACATCTACGGCTTTTTCCCTTCTGCAATCTTCTGTTTATCTCTGACGAGCCTCTGCCCACCTTGACGAAACCATTCTTTGGTTATATCTTCAAATTCCTTCGTGTTAAATTCGTGGTGAGCCAAAATTGTTGCTGAAACATTTATTATGACGATATAATTGTAACCATGAATAAACTTTAATATTATCAAGTATTAAAATGTGTTTTACCTTGTATAGCCGTTATTATTGTTTTTAGGTCACTGATTTTAAAATGGTCGCGTAGACCTTTCCAGGATGACTGTTTGGCAACGTCATTGCTGAATACAACTCGGTATATACGAATTAAATTTTCTTTACCGCAGCTTCCGCCTACGCGAGATATACACGCCAGCTAAACAAATATAACGAGACAATATTAATTGTAATATATAATTTAATAAATGAAAGAGGCAATATAGAACTTACAAATTTGTTATATTCGTCTAGATTTTCTGATAAATTTTTTTCAAAAGCTTTAACATCATCAATCGTTTTAAGTGGGAGAAAACGCTGCATATTTGATACATCCAATATAGGGGGATCTCCAGACGTAGTTCGATTAATTTTTGTTTCTAAAGCTACTGAACGAGTATTTAATTCTTTGATTTGTTGTGAAAGAGTAGTTATCGTTTCATATATTTTTTCAAAGTGAGCTGAAAAATTAATAATATTAAGAGAATAGTACGAAAAAAGAAAATAATAAAATTATACAAAAATATATGATACCTTCCATGCTATCTGACATTGCTGTCATTAACGTATATAAATCTTGTAAACCTACAAAATTAAAAAAGTGCTAAAATAATTTCGCAATAATCACTAATAAAAACTGTAAATCTAATTTTAAAAAATGTGTATGATATAAAGATAATATGAATTAATAATATAATAAATAAACAAAAATTTGCCATTACTTTTATGTGATACGAGAGATCCGTCAATGACTTGCAGATCAAGAACTTCTTGAATAGGCTCAAGAGCATTTGAGGGTTTCTTAACTGGCATCTTTTTATTAAATGTAAGCTCTGGTGGGTTTGGTAGAACCGATGTCGGCTCAGAATCATATTCAGAATCAGAATTAGACACTCCAGTTTTTTCCCTACGGGTTTTGCTTGAAATACGCGATTTTCTGTTCGTTTGAAGTATTACATTATCATCGCTCGAAGAATAGTTCATTGCCTTCTCTCTAGCCTGTTCTAAAGAATCTTGATTGGAACAAAATCGTAATTTTCAAGTAACATTATTTTTCAACAATATTATAATATAAAAGCTAAGGGTGTTCCGGGAGAAAAATGAAAATATTGCACAAATACTAAACAAATAACAAAATTTATTACAAACAGATAGCAAAAAAAGATTGCACAAAATTTATTATCAAACAGATAACAAAATTTATTACAAACAGATAACATTGAATTAAAGAATATTTTTAATAAATTTATAATAAATTTAATAAATTTTGTGCAATATTTTTATTTTAAATTCTTAAATAGCAAAACAAATTTTAAAAACTTAGATCTAATTATCTCCGCGATGACTGAGAATCAAACATAAACATTGGTTATTTTTTTTTGTTTTGACCTCCAAACACATTCTCAAAATATTTCCCTTTCCTCCCAAAACACCCTGTATATACAATAAAATACAGATTACCATAATATCCATGAAATTCAACAGGATACAGACGCCACTTAGGGTCATTAGTATCAGGTAAAGTTTGTTTTGCGATTAAGGTATTTATATTTTTTACTGATGGCCACCAGCATTTAGATGACTCTGATCGGAGCCATAAACTTGGCACCTCTGATACGATTTCTTGCTCATCATTTCCATCTTGTGTAAACGTGACTACAGCGTAATCTTTCGCCATTGTTGAAAATCTATCGAAGTAATATAATAATAATATTTATTAAATCATTTTAATTAGTTTTATTTGTATGTGTTAACCAATATCTCAGTACTCGCCATAAACATATTTCTTGTTGGTGGAGTAAAGGCAATACTACAGCTTCTTCTTCACATAAAGGCAGTTTTACGCATTTTGTTTTAATATCAGACAAAGAAGCAGTCATTAACTCGTATTGTAACTCGTTGATTTGTTTAACCCATTAAATCCTGAGCCGAATCTAGGCTAGATAGCATCAAAGTAAATATTGGATTGGTGGCATTGGTTAAAAAAAAAGTACCCGTGTTTTTTTTTATGTCATTTGCAATTGTTTATAAAAAATTATTTAAACAAATAGATACAGAAGTTGTAAATTGAAAAAAATAACAATGGCAATCGATTCTACGGGAAAAATCATGAAGAAAACTCTAGTAACATTTTTTTGTCAGACTTCAATTTGTTAGTGTAAAAACGTTATAAATAAATGCATTACCAGAAACATATCTGACATCGTCAAATTTTGAGCCAATTCTGTTATGTGCAGTTTTTTATTTATAAGCTATATTTACTTTTCGACAAAAAAAATATTTACTTAAATTTAGTCAAACAAATTATGTTTATGAGTTTTTTCAATTTACAACTTCTGTATCTATTTGTTTAAATAATTTTTTATAAACAATTGCAAATGACATAAAAAAAACACGGGTACTTTTTTTTTAACCAATGCCACCAATCCAATATTTACTTTGATGCTATCTGGCCTAGATTCGGCTCAGGATTTGACGATGTCAGATATGTTTCTGGAAATGCATTTATTTATAACGTTTTTACACTAACAAATTGAAGTCTGACAAAAAAATGTTACTAGAGTTTTCTTCATGATTTTTCCCGTAGAATCGATTGCCATTGTTATTTTTTTCAATTTACAACTTCTGTATCTATTTGTTTAAATAATTTTTTATAAACAATTGCAAATGACATAAAAAAACACGGGTACTTTTTTTTTAACCAATGCCACCAATCCAATATTTACTTTGATGCTATCTAGCCTAGATTCGGCTCAGGATTTAATGGGTTAATTCCAATACTTAAAGAGTCGCATGGACTTTTAAAAAATGATTTTACATTCAAATACTTTTTACCATTAACAAAAAACTGTTTATTTTTTAAATAAATTTTGGTAAGCGAAATCGTTGTATCGTCTAGCAAAGAGCAACAATTATCAGCAGGTTTTGTACTAAGATAAAAGCCCTTGCATTGAATCGATTTTATTAGCCTTTCGCCGTTAGCATTTGTAATATTACTGAATTTAGGAATTGGATAATTCTTTTCTTTGCGCGTAACATGTAAATTATCTTCTTCCACGCAACGATTAACTAACTGCTGTAATGGCCGACTTGAAGATCTGATCTTTTTTTTAATTTTTTGCATGTGATTTTCAAACTTAAATGCACTAAATTCATCTAACGTCCCCCATAATTTCACGTAGTCGCACAGATGAATTAAATTATGCACGTTATACGAGACATGCTGATAGCCATATAATACACCGTAATTTTCAACAAAATATAATAATAAGCTGCGTGCATAATCAAGAAGTTGTACGTAATATTCTTTAGAACATAAAATTCGTATCGCTACACTGAGGCTTAAAAAGTGAACGTACTTATCGCGAGATAATTTGTTGTAAAATATAACAGGACCAGTATATAATAACAATTGCCTTAATTCGGTACCTTTAAACCGATCGACCTGATCTAACGCTCTCGGTTTTCTACCAAATTCCTTTGGTAAGAATGCCGACAATGACAGCAAGAAAGTTGAAATACGGTCTAACAGAGTTGTCACTAAACGGATATTAAGTTTACCTTTAACCCAGAATTGCAGCAATTTTTTCATCACTTCTAACAATACTAGGTGCATGTAATCTAAAGGAAATTGCGTGACCATTCCAATGTTTAGTTCTTCAAGATTTGAAGTGAATTTATGATGCTCTTCTTGTTGCTTTAACTTAAAAGATTCGTCCGATCTTAGCATTGCATTAGTTTCTTGAAATGTTACTCTATGTTCTATATAATCTCCCTCCTGAACACAATTACCACAACCAAAATGTCCATTATGCCCCACAATTCCTTTGATAAACGTTTTGGCAGGAGTATCGCAGATAAATACATTAATTTTAACAGTTATTTTATTATTGTATTCTATAATGCCCGATTGAAGAATTTCGATGCAATCATTCTTAAAATATTCCATAAAATTATTACTGCATTTTGGCTTTTTACTGCCATGGTATACACCAATTATAAATGGTTCAGTGTAAAAATCTGCCACTATACTACCCAAAATGGGCCAAAATTGACTGCCGGAAGATTTGGTTAACGGGAGGCCATCTACATTCACATTAATATTTATTTGCGATGGGCAAGAAACTCGTGAGTAATGCTTTCGAACAGATTTTCTCAAACTTTCACCTAAACCTGCATGATAATAATTCCCTGGTTCCATTTGAATAATATTATTAACTTGTTTTGGAGTTCGAAGCAAAGTTCGAGTATCAACAGGAAGGTCATGGCCGTATTTTATTAGAATTTTCAATAAACCACTTATAGCAAATTGACTCAAACAATTCTCAATAGCCCATTTTCTAATCTCTTCTGAAATTTCGGTTTCAATCAACATATCCCTGTCAGAATTGCTTGAAGAAAGATTATTTTCATTGGCACTAACTCCCGAACATATAGAAATTAAGTCATCATTTAACACGTCAGTGTCAATTACATTGGAATTGTCAACGTCAACTTTCCTTATATCATTTTGCTGCTGAGGTAATAGCTCGATGCTGTTTTGTACATTTAATTCGCTTACGATATCATTTTCACCTTGTAAAGTATTTAAATTAACAGACTGGTTACGAATATTATTAAGTTCTTTCAAAAAATTACGTCGCTGCTGTCTTGGTGTTAAACAGGAAATGTCTAGTTTTAATTTCACTTTAGGCATGACTGCTCTCAATAATGATTTAAAACAAGTTAATTTTACAAATATAAAAAGAAGAGATCTGACATAAACACGTCGCCGCGTAGTTATTTATTTTAATTTAATTCCCTGAAAAATAATAATCAATTTTGAATTTTGGAACACTAAATATATATAAAATTAAATATACGTAGTTGCAATACAATGTGATTAGGTAGACTGGCATTATTTTACCTAACCCAAAAATCCGGACGGGTTTTTTTTGGGTTTTGCCCGCTTGAAAAACCAAGAAATTTATGTTTTTTGGAGTTTCATTGATTTTTTGTAAATTTTTAGTAGATTATAAAAAGAAGAAACATATTTTAATATAATTAGATTCAATTAAATAAATATATTATATATGTTATATATTAAATTTTATATATATTATATAATATTTATATATATCATATATTAAATAGATTATATAACATATTAAATATACAGTATGAGGAAAAAGTATAAAAACCCTGAAAAATCTTGCAAAATATAATTTCTGCAAAAAAATGTTTCCAATAAAAGTTGTAGGGTTTAAAAAGACTATTTACTGGTTTCATCGGTTTGACCTTGGATAATCGTTTAAAGGTCATGTAAAGGTTATTTTTAATTTCTTAAATGGAACCTACTATTTTTCATTACATATTCTTGTGGCTTACCTCAAGAGCTTTCTAAAACACTCTAAATAAATGTTTTTCCATTAAGTACTTTTCGAGTTATAAGGCTCCAAATTTGCAGTACTTTGATATAAAATACAAAATATCTCGTAAAATATTTAGTTTTCGGTAATCTTACCCTAATACTTTAATGCACAGAATAATGAGATAAAACTATTGGTGCAAAGAAAACACATAGTTATCCTTAAAGAAAAGCAATTGCATATTGCATATTGCTTTTATGATAACTTTGCGTTTTCTTTACACCAATTGACTTGTCTCATTATTCTGTGCATTAAAGTATTGAGATAAGACTACCAAAAATAAATATTTTACGAGATATTTTGTATTTTATATCAAAGTACTGCAAATTTGGAGCCTTATAACTCGAAAAGTACTTAATGGAAAAACATTTGATTATAGTGTTTTGGAATGCTTTTGAGGTAAGCTACACAAGACTATGTAATAAAAAATAGGGTGTTCCATTTAAAAAATTCAAGATGACCTTGACCTTAGTAACGTCATCCAAAATCAAACTGATGAGACCAGTAAATAGATCTTTTCAAACCCTACAACTTTTAATGAAAACGTTTTTCTGTAAAACTTATAGTAAAAAAAAAGCGCCAAGAATATCTTTCTTTCCAGCCAAAATAACAGTCTTGTACAAAATATGGGATCTATACAAAAAATAAAATCTTCTGCAATAAATGTTTCCATTTAAAACACAAAATCAATAGCACTCACCAAATACGATTGCAGAGAAGATGAGCTAAGGAGGTAGGAATTACAGGCCTCGTATTCCTTTTTTTTCCAAATTATTTTTCACTTCACGCTTTATTACTTATTCACTGTAAAAAAACAAAGAGAAATAAATATTTAAACATCTAAATAAGTGACACATAAGCACAAGACTTTAAAATGTAATATACATTATTCTAATGAAATTATTAGTAAATATCTGAAGAGAATGTAATGCAATTTGTATTAATACGAAACTTGTGAAAATCTCTGAAGATAACCCTCATGCGAGTACGGGATTCGGATTCGCACCAGTGGTGCAATTCTGTAACAGTCTTTTCGCAGCTGCACTTCTCAAAATATATGAAATCTCTAATAACATGGAAAAGAGATGCCGTGCGTTTTCGACGTAATTATTCACATATCTCTTTAACTTCCCTGTGGTGCAATTCTGTAATGCGTCGTCTACAATGAGATCTATAGACGTAAGACTTAAATTTAAGACTTAAGCTGTAAGCATAAGGCGTAAGCTGTTAAGCAGCAGTGTCTACAATGATTTTTATAAGCCCATAGCTTTAAACTTTAACGATTACAAAAAACCAATCAAAAAGCATATCATAGAAACAGGCACAATGAAAGCGATGTAAATATAGTTCGTTGTTGGCCGTCTTGTTCTCGTTCTTGTTCTTGGTCTTGAAAATCTTTTTCATTTTGAATTATAAACGGTAAACTTCTCTTCTCTTAATTATCGATAAACTTAAGCCGACGGCACACGGTATGATTTTTCGTAGTAGATCATATACGAGTTAGCCACTACGCATGAGAGCGAGAGAAAGCGAGCGTCTTTCGCTCTCTCTCACTCTCGTGCTTAGTGGCTAACTCGTATGCGATCTACTACGAAAACTCGTACCGTGTGCCGTTGGTTTTAATTGCGTTATTACTTCGTATAAATTAAAAAAATATTTGTATATATTTTATACAATGTAAAATGTATCTCGCATAATTATGAATTCATCATATGTGAAGTGTGTGTTTATATGTGCAAGTATATATTATATTTTCTTCTTGAAATATTTCACTGAAATCCACGTTCGAGTCCATCTTGGAAACGATATTGCGATATTTGCGTACTTTCGTCTTGCTTCGGATTGGTTATCTTAATGCGCTCGACTTTAGATGTAAATTTTTAGCGATAAGAATTGAGATTTCGCCAATTCGCTTGAGGATTAAAGTTACGTCTAAAGTAAGGCGGGAAAGCGTTACGAACGGAAGTGACGTCACGAATTACGGCTTAAAGTTTAAGTCTTACGTCTAAAGATCTCATTGTAGACGACGCATAACTCGGGCTGCGTTCCGATATTCACTGCCAGTACTGAAAATCTATAGTTCGCGTCACATACACTATAGATTTTCAGTACTGGCGGTAAATATTGGAACGCAGCCTCGTTATGCAGTGTCGTTATTCTTATGTTGTCGTTGCGCAGCTTTTTTATACCGTAGGAAAGCTGCGCAACGACAACGTAACGATAATGATACTGCATAACGAGTTACAGAATTGCCAGAATTGCACCACAGGGAAGTTAAAGAGATGTATGAATAATTACGTCGAAAACGCACGGCATCTCTTTTCCATGTTATTAGAGATTTCATATATTTTGAGAAGTGCAGCTGTGAAAAGACTGTTCGAAAGCCGATCGACACGAATCCGAAACACAATAACACCGATTTTATGACCACGTAACCAATGTTTAAACCAAAAAAATCTAATAAATCGTACTTACCAAAATGAAAAGACGAAGACTGGGAACTAAGGCACTCTTTGACTATATAAGTATGGACTGCTAGTTGCTAACTTCAGTCGTGACACCAACATTAATTGCGACAGTGGCGCAATCATGTCCCACAAACTAAAATGCGTGACGTCACTGAAGCGTTAGCGACAAACACTCAAAACGCCAAAGAAGTCTAATGACGTTTTCTTGATGTGATTTTGATAAATACAAAATAAAGATGGGAAGATATTGTTTTGTTGAAGGGTGTAAATCTACACAGTACAAGCCTACAAATGGGAAAGAAAATGCATGCTTGCCATTATACGGGTGAGTTAATTATTTATTTATTTTTATAACCTTAAACTCTTCTTGTTAACATCAATTGGGAAAATTGTATCTTTAAATTGAATAATTCATATTTTTGATTTTAGATTTCCAACAAATCCAGAACTAAGAAAACTGTGGGTCGAAGCTCTGCTTATAAAAAATGCACAGCAAAGTGCTTTGAAGCTTCCAAAAACTGCTCGAATTTGTATTCTTCACTTTGACGACAGTTGTATCGAGCAATTTGGTTTGTCTCATGTACGATGTAAGCCAGGTTCAGTACCAACGAAATTTCCACATGATGAGCCGAAAGAGAGGTAATGACAACAAAATTATATTATTACTCAAAACAATTTCTTTGTGAACATTTTAAATACATATGACATTTTTATTATAATTTTATTTATTATGGTTTCATTTACTGCACAGCAGACACAATATAGCTATTGCACCATCTCCATTTGTCGAACCGAATAACGTATCTAAGGCAATATTTCCAACATTTCGGAACGAAAATCTACCAGTACCGGAAATCATTGATTTTCATTCTGTTAATGAGGTAAGATTACGAAGTAAAAATCTCACTTATATCAAATTTTGTGCTTTCATCATTGCTAGAATTGTTTAGACTTTATTTCGATTACTCTGATTGTAACCTAGCATGTTGCATAGTTCAATTGCTGACATTTAACTTATATGAGTTTGTCAATGGCAGCTACTAAGCTCGAAAACATATATATATAGCTGTAGCCTGAAAGAAAAAGTAATAAAATTTAGAATGTATTTTTTGCACTCTTTGCTCATTCAAATTATTTAAAAGGTTATTATTTAAAAGGTTCCAATCAACAACATGGAAGTAGCAGAGGAGGTAGTTCATCCAGACATTGATCATTTGGACATGGTCAGTCATTCTCATAAAAAATGGAGTTCTGATCAAGAAGAACGCAACTATAGGTATATACTTTTATTGCAATTGTTGTTTTATATTAATTTATTATTGCATTTATTATATAATTATGTTTTCCTATTTTTATAGCCCTGAGATCACCGGTTATGATGTAGAGGAACCTGTGGTTTATCAAAAATCGGAAACTCCAAAAAGGAAGCTACGGTACCCTGGGGATATAACACAGGAACATTTGGAAAGCATGACACCAAGATCAATTTGTAAAGCGTTTACAATCCTGAAACAATCCTGCCAAAAAAAGAGTGTATATATTAAACGACTGCAAAGGCAACAACAGCGTCAAAAGAAGAAAATAGAATCTTTAGAAACATTATTATTGGAGCTAAAAAAGCAGAATCTTTTGTCATCCCAAAGTGCGAACATTGTTCAGGTGAAGTAATAGTGAAGTGAACTATGGTCCGGTATTCATAGTCGGATCTTATGTTTAAGATCGTCTTAAGTTTATCTTAGATGCTGTACGAATCAGTTCATTGGCTACGGAGTATCTGAAGATGAACTTAAGACGGTCTTAATTATAAGAACCGATTATGAATACCGGCCTAATGGTACGTTCAACTTGGCTATCGCAACGCTCATGAAATCATTTCATCCTTGTTTTTCATCGAAAGTTAAACAAAGACAAATAATCACGAGCGTTGCAATCGCAAAGTGAAACGTAGCCAGGGCCTCAATTATTGAATTCATGCGAAAATTTTCGTATGCGAAAGTGACGCTACATGATTACTGATTGGTAAGTATATACTTTTAGATTGAAAAATGTACACCAATCAGAGATCTTGCAGCACCATTTTCGCATACGACAATTTTTCGTATGAATTCAAGAATCGAGGTCTAGTGGTGAAATAAACTTTCCTTCTTTTTGTTCTTTGACTGTATTTAATGAGAATTATTTTTTTTATTAAATATGGTCAATGAAAGAAATTGTAGCACTTTTGGTCAAGTGAATAACAACCAATATTTGTAATTAAAATTGTAATTTGTAATTAAATTTAATACGGCTGTTGCCGTGAAACCCTTACATTTTTAATGTAATGATTATACATGAATTATACATAAATCTTGACAAATAAATAATATTTACATTGTTATATTGTTATATTGATTATTATTGTAATTGCATTCTCCTGTAGGCGATCTCCGAAGAAAATTCAATCGTTGAAGAGATAAAAAAAGGAAAGGTCAACGGCAAGTATTCACCACAGCTACGGGCCTTCGCTTTAACAATACATTTCTACAGCCCAAAGGCTTATGAATACATTAGAAAGGTTTTTGTTAATAAATTACCGGCACCGTCAACTATTCGTTCATGGTATAGTAATACCAATGGACTTCCAGGATTTACACAGGAAGCTGTGGATATTTTAAAACAAAAATGCGAAACAGCTGGAGATAAAAAAATATTCGCCTGTATTACAATGGACGAAATGGCAATTCGTCAACAGATTGACTGGAATCACTCACAAAACAGATTCGTGGGGTACGTTGATTACGGTATGTCCATTAAAGAACCAGAAAATGTACCACTAGCCAAGGATGCACTCGTGTATCTCGTAACAGGAATAAATGAGCGGTGGAAAATTCCAGTCGCATATTTTCTTGTAGCTGGTTTAACATCCGAAGAATTAGCTGCGATTACAAAAGAAGTCATAGATTTCGTATCACGCTCCGGCGTTGAAATTATTGCTCTGACATTTGATGGACTTCCGGCAAACGTGGCAATGTGCACAAATCTTGGAGCAGATATTTTTAACGGAAAGGGCTTTTTCCCTCATCCATCCAGGAATTACGAAATTCTTGTTTTTCTCGATGCAGCCCACATGCTGAAATTGCTAAGAAATGCTTTAGCTAGCAAAAAAATTTTATTTGATAGCGATGGACATCTCATCCAATTTAAATATTTAGCGAATCTTGTAAATTTACAGGAGGTTGGATATTACAATTTAGCAAATAAACTAAATCGAAAACATATCCAATGGTGGAAGAATAAAATGAATGTGAAGCTAGCTGCGCAAACATTCAGCGAAAGCTGTGCTACAGCATTGGAGCAATTACAAGCTGATGGCCATCCACAGTTTTTGGGATGTGCAGCTACAGCAAAGTTTTGCCGCATGGTCAACAATGCATTTGATTGCCTCAATTCACGAAATCTATTTTCGTATGGTTTTAAAAGGCCTTTCAACCAAAATACTGCAGCCGAAATATTCGGTTTCTTCAATAAAGCAGTGCAATATTTTTCAACAATAGAAGTTGAAATTGAATCTTCTGAAAACCGGAACAATGGACGTAAAATAAGAAAATTAATTATTGATACGAAATTAAAAACCGGTTTCATAGGATTCATAAATGATATGAAAAATTTAGGATTAATGTACACACGATACGTAGAAACGGGATATTTAAAATACATTCTATCTTACAAATTGTCCCAGGATCATCTCGAAATTTTATTTTCCTGCTTTAGAGCAATGGGCGGGTTCAACAATAACCCAAATGCTGCCCAATTTGCAGCATCTTATAAAAAAATACTTCATCATAATGAAGTAAAATCTTCTGCTCAAGCCAACTGCATACCAATTGATAGTACTTCTGTTTTAACGATTTCGTCGGGGAAAAAGATTTCAAAAACGTCATTGGAGGCAAGCGACGAAGAAGTAGGAGATGGTGTAAATGTCGATGACCTTCCAATAGAGTACATCGATTCTACATTGCATCACGCTGTAAAATATATTTCAGGCTTCGTTGAAATGCGAATTGCCACTAAATTAATTTGCAGTACGTGCCTTCAATTATTGAACGATTGTGATGTAAGTGAATCTGAATTCATACATCGTAAGAGTTTCGGTTCCTTGCGGCAACCGCGTACCGACACTCTTAAAATTACAAGTGCAACGGAAAAAGTTTTTGTTATATATAAATTAAATAATCGATTAAAATGTCATAATGCAATCCACAAGATGACATGTGATATAATAAGAAATTTAAATTTTAGGACTATTTTTATGTCATTTGATAAGCATATACGTGATTTAGATATTTTTGAAAATCATAAATACGAATTGATAAAGTTAATTATACAAACTTAATTAAAAGTTAAAATGACGTATTTTGGAGCATGCGAAACGAGAAACAAACAAAATTCTTTCATTCGGCATACTTTGACAAAAACTATTATATTTAAAGGGCAATAATTTTTTATAAATTGTTATAATTAAAATAACTATATGATACATTATTAAAATAACTGTGATACAAATGTTATATAAATCCATGTTATATAAATGTTTATAAAATATATTTTTGTTCGTTATTAATAAAATATAGCTATCGTATATTACGAAAATGCTTTTTTCTTTTTTGAATTACCCGCCATTTGGGACATGGGGCGGAGCCTATCTCGATCCAATGTTGGCGACAACGGGTATGTGCTTTTAACACGGGAAACATCAGAGGTTAGCAGTCCATACTTGTATAGTCAAAGAAGGCACTATAAACGTGAGTATTCTGCGCCATTTTTATCCTATTCCCCCACTCCTTGCCCTCTCGGCAGTCATTTCGGCGAGAAGGCTCGATCACTGAACTATGGGTCTGTTCTTTTCAGCTGCACTACTGAACTAGTGCAATAAGTTAGAGTAAAAAAATATATATATGTCTCATTCCAACTTATTGCACTAGTTTAGCAGTGCAGCTGAAAAGAACAGACCCTATATATATATACATAGTTATATATATACATAGTGGGCTCGATAGAATGATCGCGCGCTTGCGCAACCTGATGATCCAATCACAGCAAATCTATCTAGCAACGGACAATGGCAGACTTCGCTAATGAGCGCAAATCCGCGCATCGTGATTTTTATTAATAAAAACTCTTATCGTAGCAATGTACGATCAGATGACATTATTTAGTAGCTTCGCGGAAAGGCGCCTTATTTTATGGGACTTTTTGGCCATTATGACAAGATTGGAAGAAAATACATTTCTTTTCTATATTCGCAACAAACCTCATTTTTGCAATTGTATTTGATATGTAAAAAATACTATTTTAACGTTTTATTATAAACCATTATACACGAACTGACATAATTAACGTGTTTACAGAATACACAGTGACGTCAAAATCACATCAGTTTCATGTTTATGTATTTAATATTTGACGTCGCAATTACATTATGTATTACACAATTTAAATACATTACATTAAACATTTTGGAAGCTTTTAGAGAAGGTCCATTGACGTAAACAAAAAACTATATACGTAAATGTTCTGTGTTAAGTTTAAGATGACGTCGCAATTATGTTATTACAGTTATGTAACATTTACGTAGATTTTTGAGAACGCACATTGACATTAACAAAATTACGTAAATATTACGTATTTAAGGTGACGTTGCAATTATGCCATTACAGTTATGTAACATTTACGTAGATTTTTGAGAACGCACATTGACATTAACAAAATTACGTAAATATTACGTATTTAAGGTGACGTTGCAATTATGCCATTACAGTTATGTAACATTTACGTAGATTTTTGAGAACGCACATAGACGTTAACAAAATTACGTTAATGTTACGTATTTAAGGTGACGTCGCAGTTATGTCATTACAGTTATGTAACATTTACGACGGAACATTACAACATAACAGTTGCGGATTCGTTACGTTAATGACATAACTGGTACGTCATTGTTTCCACGCATTGTTCTGAAATGGTTACGTACAATCTGTTATGTAAATTTTACATAAATGTGCCTAGCATGTTCACTGGGAATATTATCACGAAAATTATTCCTGACAGCTTTTATTATATGAGGTGAATCAAAAAGATATGAAATTTGTTCGTTATTAACAAAAAAAAATGGATTATTTTTTGTCACATTTAGGTATTTAGCAGTTTGTGTAAAATTTCCTCCCATGTCTGAGACAAGCGCGAGTACTTTAAACCCCGCATTTTGCAATTTCGTAATAGTTTGAGGAATAACGGTTGTTAATTTCCTAGCAGGGAATGTTGAATTGAGGAAAAAGTAAGCCAAAGGTTGTTTCCAATTGTAACAAACCCCTCTAATCATTAAAACCGCAACATTACATGCTGGAGAACATAATTTTTCATCACCAAAGTCTTCAAAACCAATGACTTCATCCTGACTTATATTATAATATAAATTTGCTTTAATGGATGTTTCATCCATACATAAAACGCAATACTTATTGGAAGGTGACGAAGAAGACTCTAATTTTTTTTTTAAGGCATCAAAAACAAAGTCATGCAAACCTGGAGCAAATTTCCAATTTTGAATCATGCGTTGTAAGGTTCTAATATTGGGGAGAATAAATTGTTGTGCAAAAAAATTATAAGTTTTACCTCCTCCACAAAACAATAAATCTAAACAAAATTTTTTGAATGGAAGCGAATATTTTCGTCCGTTAGCTGATTTACACTTATTGAGACATACTTGAGTTTTCACAAAAGCTGCAATTTGTGGTGGTAGAAATTCGTCTGTAGCGTCATAATATTCTTTCCAGGAGAATTTTCTCAATGAAGTTTTTATATTCTTTTTCCGTTTTGCTAATTGTTGCTTTAAAATTCGGACTGTTCGATGTAACGCCGAAATTCTACCTCTCAACATTTTTTTGCGCGGAGAACGATTACAAAGTTGGAGTTTTGTTTGACTGTACTGATGTTGTACACGCACTGGTTCCAATTGCTCATATTGTCCATTAATTATCCATAGGTTATTGTTAACTGTAATATTACAAAACAATAAATCAATTTTATATATTCATCAGAAGGAACGTATTAAAAATTGTTATGTGCAACATTTAAATTGCTTAAAATTTTTTGATTCTTAAATTCATTATTGTTACTAGCAATACCTTCTATATATTGAATTGAAATTATTACCTGATACTGAGTGACGTTCAACCTCTAAAAATTCAGTTTTGAATTGTTGTTGCTCGTCACAATTAGATTGAATGATGTCACACTCACCTGCATGAATTATATGTATATATGTACATTACATACATGTATATTAAATATATAGAGTATAATTATGCTTATGAAATAAATTTCTTGATTTTTCCAATGAGTTCAGAATGCTTACCTGATATTAATGTATTATTTTCTCCATAACATTTCTGATGTATTTCTTCAGATTCACTCTTCACGTTCAATTCGTTTCCATTTATATCATTTTTCCCCGTAAGTACAGGAATTGCATGTGGTTGCAGTCTATTTTTCCAATTATTCAAAAACATTGATAATTCAAAGTGGTCACCACAAACTTTATAATTTTTATGCAAATTTTCTGGTGGCACGTTAATTTTACGTTCACATTTTTCCAACCACAATTTTGCTCTGCAAAACGTTTTATATATAAAATATTAGGAAAAATATATTTGATATATAATTAATATTTAATAGGTATATAATTCATATTTGATATATAATTCATACACATATATAATAAACGACAAATTCGTCAATAAAAATTAGTTTTACATACCTATCTGGATTTTTTGGGAAAGAAAAAAAACTGAGATCAGATTTACGCCCAGAAATATTTGTACAACTTTTCATGGCGCAACTGTATCCACCTCTCTTCGCCATCGCGGATGATTACAAAGAAGAAAATTAAACTTAATTATTGGGAGCGATTCCTGGCGCTACGCGCTACATAACTCGCTTCTCGCTTATAGCAGCTGACGGCACGGCAGCCATGTTGTTATGTGTACGAGTTCGCACATGCGCACTCAGATTTGGGACACTCTCGGATGGCTCACTGTCGCTACTGGGTATGGTTATACTGTGGTTCGACTGTGTCGACGCGCACCTTATAATTAACCCATTAACGACCAAAACCGTCAATTTTACATCATGATTTCGATGCGAAATTTCATGCATGTAATCGAGTCATAAATGGGTCTCATACATGATTTCTTATGTATTTTTGTCTGCAGAATCTAAATCTGTGGTCAAAATTGAAAAATTTTGCCTTTAAAAAAAAATATGGCCGTTTTTTTGCAAAAAAATAGCAAAAAATCTGTCATTCTAAAAGTTTACGATTTTTTTTCAGACATAAAACGCGACAATATATGAAGTTGCGTTCAACCATCGGTGCACAAAATTGCTGAAGTTTAATGGACAATTTTTATAAGTACGATTTTTCTTTCAAAATGGCGGCTACAGGGCCAAAACCACATAAACGTCGCCGTCAATCTTTACCATTTTTTTTCTCGAAAACTATTGACTTTAGTAAAAATTTTCAAGAAATTAAATTGTCTTAGAATTGATGAAAGAATACTAGAAAATTTTTCCAAAGTGATTTGAGAAAAATTTTGAAAATTTCGATTTTTCCGATTTTTGAAAAAAAAAATTTTTTTTCCAAAAATTCTGAAAAAATTTTCTAGTATTCTTTGATTGATTCTAAGACATTTTTATTCTTTATAAATTTTCATAAAAGTTCATGGTTTTAGTATGAGAATTTATTTCTAAAACAGCAGAGCTGAAACTGTAAGTCAAATTTTACGAAAGCTAACAACTTTACAACGATATACTTAAAAAAGTATTTAATTGTTTAAAAATGATTTATTCGAAAAGATTATGTAAAAATTATGTGGAAAGATTATTTATACACATTATACATAGATCTCATGTAAGCAGTTTGTAAAATTTCAGTTCTTACTAGTGCTAAAAGTGAATGCTTAAAATCTGTTTTTTTTTCTAAAACCATGAACTTTTATGAAAATTTATAAAGAATAAAAATGTCTTAGAATCGATCAAAGAATACTAGAAAATTTTTTCAGAATTTTTGGAAAAAAATTTTTTTTTTCAAAAATCGGAAAAATCGAAATTTTCAAAATTTTTCTCAAATCACTTTGGAAAAATTTTCTAGTATTCTTTCATCAATTCTAAGACAATTTAATTTCTTGAAAATTTTTACTAAAGTCAATAGTTTTCGAGAAAAAAAATGGTAAAGATTGACGGCGACGTTTATGTGGTTTTGGCCCTGTAGCCGCCATTTTGAAAGAAAAATCGTACTTATAAAAATTGTCCATTATATTGTGGTTTTGGCACATCGTTCCTGTAGCCGGGCCATTTTGAAAAAAGAAAAAAATCGTACCCCTTAACTTATTAAAAAATTGGTGCCATTAAAACAACCCCTCTCAGCAATTTGTGCACCCGACTGTGGCGTTTTGAAATCGCAACTTCATTTAATAAATTGGTTCGGGGCTTTTATGGTTGAAAAAAATAAAAAAACAAAAATAAAATTGTTGTTCGGTTTAAACAAAAACAAATCTTTTAGAATTAATGACCCAGGATTTTTTTGTATTTTTTTTTGCAAAACAACAAAACACAAAAAAACGGCCATCATATCCTTTTTTTTTTACAAGGGGCCAAACTTTTTTCCCATTTTGGACCAACAGATTTCGAAGTCCTTGCCGACACCCCCCACACATACTATCCCCGGAAAGCATTTGTACTTCGGAGGGGGGACCATTATGCCTCTTTCGATACATGGGCATTGAATGTTTGCGCCCTTTTTTTCGCAACAATTTCTTCTTGCTGCACCATTGATGTACCACGGGGACCTTCGGGGTGTGTGGTGCGTGAATGGGGGTGGAAAGTGTGGACGGGGCGAAGGGGGGGTCGCTAGATCCAAATGGAAGGGGCCTAGAAAAAGATCCCACAGGGGCGAACCACGCGCGACACGCCACCGGGGGGCACAAAAAATTTCCGGCACTCTGGGGGAGGCGGAGCTGTAATGGGAACCGCCGCGCCCCCCCCCCCCCCCCTGGGTCTACAAAAGAACGAATAGCGATAGGAAACAATGGATGCTAAATTAAATAGAAAAATAGGGAACCCAACCACTGTACAAAATGGGAAGATACTATCAAATTGGAAAATAAAGAATTAACAAAATGGACAAAACAATTTTGATGGGGGGTTTGGGGGTTCGTGGGGGGTGGTGACATGAAAATGGACTATCCCGACAGGAGAGGCGGTTGAAGAAGACATGGAGAAAGGAATGAGGGTAGGACGACTGAGTGGATATAAACATGTTTGAGAGGCGGTAGGATTGCAAAAAATTAAGAGAAAAAGAAAATGAGAAAATAGGGGGGTAGGATGGGGATAAAACAGTATATTGGATTGTGATTTGCGAAAAAAAGCGATTCGCTTTTCGATCAAGATTTCTCTACACGTCGTTTCTGATTCCAACTCGCGTTGAATCCGGCTAAGTGTCTCTAGCGGAATAATCATGGGATCAATAATAATCCAGAATAGCTGTCATGGAAGGACAAAAAAAAAAATGAGAAATTATCTTGTGGGCGATTCCCCGCTTTCGTTCTATTTTTATAGGGTCTCTAAACGGATGTGCGAGAGAACATTATCCTTGTCTCTATTGTTTGTATTGTTTTCTTGTCAGCTGAGACAGTACTTTCTCTCTGCTGTGCTTTCTATCAGATCGAGACTTTCAATCTGACAAAACTGAATTTTGAGTATATAGAATAATGTAGAATAGACTATATCGATAATATAGAAAATGGACGGAATTAAA
Organism: Crematogaster levior; assembly: GCA_901521435.1. NCBI lineage: Eukaryota > Metazoa > Arthropoda > Insecta > Hymenoptera > Formicidae > Crematogaster > Crematogaster levior. Next base: position 65,319 of record CABEGB010000019.1, read on the forward strand.
ACTGTCGGTAATTTTACCGACATTTTTAATTCCGTCTAGATGAGGGCGCTATCCCGTCGAAGTTGGAGAGGACCACAGATAATGTAGTAAAATAGATAACCAACTCCTGTATTTTGCTTTAAAATAGTGTTTTAAGCGCCACCTGGGTGAATATACATGGACGAACTAATAAGCAATATGGCCGATATATACAGGGTGACCCATTTTAATCTACTATATATCTTGTAACAAATGTACAAATAAAAAAATATTTAAATTGATATACTTTATTCTGTAATTTCGTGGTAATTTTAACATCCTATTTAAAAAAGATTTTCCAAATAAGAATTTTTTAAAAAGGCCACCGGATACAGTTTACAAAAATATATCAATTATTTTTTACTTAAAAAATTTACTTTATAATCCAGGAAAAACGAAAAAAAAATGAAACAAATTGTTATTTATGTTTAATGTAACAAGAAAAGATTAAAAAAAAAGGTAAGTAGGTGTGTAAGGGGAAAAATTGTGAAGGGCACGGGGTAAGATTTGAAGAGAATAAACATGGAGTGAAGGGGAACAAGGTGAGGTGAAACAAGCACAAGTTGGGCTAAGAGTAGAGAAAAAACTTTCAAAGGTTGGGATGAGAAAAATAATACTAACCAATAATCATAAAAAATGTAAAACCTAAATTAACCCAGGCGGTTTCGTTCA